>VZTX01002894.1:116675-257094 GCA_013400915.1 Pardalotus punctatus
CGGATACGGCCAAGGGAAGCGCTCGGGCCCTGCCTGCCTTTACTTGGGGTGCGGAAAGGGGCTTTCATACTTCTTACTCGTATTCGTCTATATAGAAACTCTTTCCCCCTGCCACGGTCGGCATATGCCTGTCAAAGTCGGCGAGTTGATGATGTTTTGTGCAGCTTTGCTGCAGGTGTGAATTATTTCTGCAACATGATCTTAGCGGGCGCTTTTCCAGACAGTGTAAGTAGCCTGACTGCATGCTGCTGTGTCTGTTTCCGAATCACGCCTTGGCGATGAAGTGATGACACACAGTGTGTAAAACTCAGATTATCAAGCTCAAATTATTTTCTTTTCTTCTCTTTTGAGAGTATTTGTTGTCATGAAGAACTGGTAGGTTTCACTGCTGCCATGGTAAATCTTGAGTTTAATGTAAACCTGTAGGAAAGAGGAGAAGAGTTAGAGGACTTGGACTGTTTTGAAATTACACAACTGCAAACTTTGACTGTGACATTCATAAGTCTTATGGAGGTTTCGGTGTTTTTGCAAAACTATTTCCGCAGTTCCCTTTTTGGAAAGCTTCAGACGAAGCTCAGGTTTGTTTATCTGGATTGTGTTGCCTTTTTCCTTACTAATTTCCATTTTACTACTGCCAAAATTTCATCTAATTATTCACAGCAAGTTATGTTTCCATGTGTTGAATATATTTGCTGGTAATACCACCCATAGATTAACACGGAGGGTTCCCATCTACAAGATAGTGATCTTTACATCTGAAGATTTCCCAGCCACCCACACCCCATGTTCCTGCTCCACCTTGGCTTGGGGGCAGTGACCAAGGCCTGTTTCTTGTGTGGAAGTTGGTACTTCAGCTTCTCAACTGCTGACTGCCATTCTTGCGCAACATTCTTGCAGTTACTTAACCAGAGGCTCCGGCTTACTTTGGGGCAGATTCAAAGAACTTTCTGAAACTTTTTTTTCGTGTGTTCTGTTTTTCTTTTGGAAAATAAAGTAGGGGGTCTTTGGGGATTTGTTTTTCAGATGTTGCTTCCTCTGTATATTTTGGCACCCCTGCAAGCTTCCCACAGGGAGCATTAGTTTGTCTCTGCCTGGCCTTCACTCTGTTTTGAATTTTACTTCTGGTAACTCCTGTAAATACTTCTTTTCCTATTGGATCTTTTTTTGGGTACAGATGGGAAACCTTGAAACCCTAGGGATGAATTTTAGTTAAAAGAAGATAAACAGTGTATAGTGTCCCTGTCTAAACAGTTGTTCTGCTAGTGTGCAGAAAGAACTGTTGACTTGGATTGGCAGTGAATATTTACAAGGCAAAGTTGATGTTTTCTTTTGAGTCTTTATTTGTAATATTGTGGTTGTATCAATTAGTGCTTTTCATCCTGAAGGACCCTGTCTGCATGGGAGAGGCTTCATGTTGTTATGATACATCGAGTGTGAATTTACACCAGGCTGATTTAATTTCAGTTGGTAACTAATTGGTAATTGATCAGAAAGGGACTATTGATCAGAAGTTTTAGCCTCTGTTCCCTGCACAGGAGCTTCCTGATTACCTTGCTTTCCTTTTCTAGTCCCCACCTCATTTCAAGTCTCATCAAGCTCTTGGGCAGTGCACACACCATGCACACCCAGTTTCTTTCATCTCTGGTGCTCTTGCCAGTATAAGCAGGTCAGGCTCAGCTCCGATCCCCTCCTGCTGCCCCGGACATGTCATAATGTGACCCAGTTTCCAGCACTTTACTTTGGCTCAGTGTCAGCCCAGGAGTTCCTGGATGTAGGTTAGGTCCTGCAAGGATTCCTGTTTCCAGCTCAGACTGTAACAACATTATCGGGTTAAGTTAATATAGAAGAAGGTCTGTTAGTTAGAAAACAGACATCTATGTTTATCTTCTTCTAGTGCTTGTATGAGGTAATGCAAGCTGATCTACACAGTTACAGTGAGTTTTGGAAAGGATTGTTTCAGACTATTGCAAGCACACTATAGCTGAAAAACCAATAAAATGTAAACAGTCTCTAACAGAAAATTGAGTTCTGTAATCCTGATTGCAACTGTTTTGTGTATTCAAGACAAATTTTATTATTCAAAGAAACCTAAATCTACTGAATATATTTTGAACATAGATTTATGTGGTTTTTTTATTCAACCTGTATATCATCCATTAAGGAGAGAAATGATGGCAGGAGTCACAAACACTCAGGTAAATTAACTGCTTTTGAAAGTATGATTACAAAATGAACAGAAAAGGGACATTGTTTTTGTGCAATTACAGACCTTCTTGTTTTAACTGAAGTAGGTTTTAAAATGTCAGTCTTCAACTGACTGGAGAATCAAAATGCAATGCAGTTGGAATTTCCGAGTATCATCCCCAGGTAGTCTGCATTGTGTAATATCTGCTAGTTTAAAACTTCCACATGGTGTTAAGGAAATAGCCATTATTTCCTTACATGGGTCTTCATTTGTACTGACATTCAGAGGAATTGCTAATAATAGAATTTCTTTGCTGAAAACCGTATGTACTTCATGGCAGGAGTACTCAGCACTGCTGAGTAGTGGTCTGTAGTGTTGGATAAGCAGAGAGAGAGAGCACTGCTCTCCACTTGGAGAGCCATGTCTGTACTATATATTCAGTAGGTGTAATGCTTCATAACCAGGGTTTTGTCTCTCTTGGTACATAAGCCAGTTGTGTGTGTGGGTAGCACATCAGTGTGGGAGAGATGGACAAGGATTCCTGTAGCTGGCAGGTCAAGAAAGTTCCAACTTGAGGCAGTAATAAACAACAAGCACTGGATATTTGCTGAAGATTTAAGTCTGCCAGTGGTCATGATGAAAGCAGCCAGGAAGTACTCACTTCAATGCAAAGCTCCACAGCCATGCTGAGGAGAATGGGGTTTCTTGCAGGAGCCAGTGCCCACAAACAAGTTGTCTTAAGTCAGTTTCTGATTATTGGACATTTGATGTTTGAGGCTGTTGTCAGACTTTACTCTTGCAAGTACATTTTTTGTGCAGCTGAAATAAGCTGAGGATAATTTGGGGGGATGCGTCCTTGGCTAGACTTACATAGGTTCCTGTTGCTGGATGTGGGGTGTTGCAGGGCTCAGGAGCTTCCAGCCATCCCATCTCACTTGGGATAATTGCTACAAAGAGTCTGCAGTTGCCAAGTTGAGAGGGTGAAAGCATGACTGCAATGTTGCAGTCACATGCTGTGATAGGAAGTGGATTGTTATAAAGAAAATAGGAAGTAAAAATGCACCTTTCATTCAAATGTGAAATAAATTGTTGCAAGCATGCAGCCAGTCTGTAGTGCCTGATACAGTGCAACTGGCAAGCTCCAAGCCTCTCTGGAGGAACAAATTTTCCTGGTGGTACTATAATATTTCTTTGTGATAACCAGAACCTGTATCCTGTTTTTATTTGTGTGCTGATTATCTACTGGATGAGGAATAAAATGGCTCCCTTTGCTGTAAATCTGGTGGACTGTAATAGGGACATGTTGATTTGTTAGGTAGCAGTGATGAACTGAGCTGAGGTTCAAGCACCTCTGTGTTTCAGAGCAGTATGGGAAGGCCTAATTAAAAATTAATTTGTTATTATTAATTCATTAATAAGATCCTTAAGCCTTCTTCCAGCCATGGGCTGGACAGCTGTGAACTTGTCACAATTAAAACATATGAAGCAAAGCTCTCTTTGTGAATGTGTAAATGGTTGAGTAAATTGCTCTGGAGAAAGAATTTGTTTTGTTTTGGTTTTTTTTTTAATTTTAGTTTATTTTCCCAAACTGGTACATTTTACCAGAAGTATATCATCTTCTGTGGTTACTTTGTCTGTCCATGTGAGCAGAAAAGCAATAATGGAGTAGGCCTGAAAAATCTGCAGCCTGAGATCTGCTTTGTTGGTACCAGTGCTCTCCATTTCCGTCTTGTCTGTTGTGGAAGCTTATGAGTTTTATGAATTGCTAGAAAGCCTTGTAAGCTCCTCAGTTGTCCTACCTGCTGCAAACTGGAGCTGTGGGTATTCTACCTTTGGTATAAGGCAGTCTGTGATAGCTATTTCAACTGGCATTTTCAGAGTGTGATTTGAAAACAGCTTTATTATCAGCTGGCAGGTTTCGAAGATGAGGAAGGAGAAAGATCTTGGGTCTCAGTAGCAGGGTTTTGGTGGTTTTGTCTTTACAAGTATTAAAACATAACTCTTCTGCTCTGGCAGGATCTCATAGTGGGCTATGCTAAGATGCAGAGTGGAATATTTCAAGTGAAAACAGTTTTAATGATGTATTTTAAGGCAGCTCTCAAGTGAAACATTGAATGACAGACTGCCCTTTGCCTGAAATGTATATAGATCATGTAATTGTAATCAGGTAACTGTATAGTCAGCCATTAGAATAATCAGTTTATCGTACATTTACTGCCTGCTATAGAATTTTTAAGGAGGAGTTCATATATATTAAAAAATCTCAAAAAAACCCAACAGCAAAGATTAAAAGTTAAACAAATAGCTTAAGAAAAACAAGCAAACAAAAAACATTAGCAAAAAGCATTTATCTAAATTAGTTATCTCTGACAGTGAAGCTTCTGATTTATATGATCAGTGGCATTTTGCATTTGCATGGACTGAGTGTGTGTCCAGATACTTGCTTATTTGGCATGTAGAATCTTGTAAGCAGCAGTAACTTGATCAGGTGTTCACTTTCTTTCATGCAGCCTCTTGTGCTAGTGAAACTCAGACTAAAAGGCATTTGAGGCCAACCTCCCATTGCATGCAGTGTTGTCTATCAGGACAGAAAAATCCTTTTAGAGGACAAGATGGTGTAATGGTTGTTGGTTTGGTGTGTGTGTGTGTGTGTGTGTGTGTGTTTTAATTTGCACGTGGGAAATGTTGAGGCAGTGAGATTTCTAAATGGAGCCATTGGTCTCTCTGCGTGTTCTTGTTCTCAGCTGCTTATGCAGGTACCTACTTACCCACTTCTTGGTTGCAAAGGACCTTGTGGAATCACATACTTCATTTAGTTGCAGCTTATAGAAATAGGTCCTCTTTGGAAGTTTGAGAGAAATAATTTGTAACTCCTATTAGTGTGAGAAATGTGTTGAAAGACTGGGGAATCATGTGGGTGAGGCCCAGATGAACAAAATGAAAATGGAAGCAATTTGGCAGGACTGGGATGGCTGGTGATAACTTTTTCCTCTGTGGTCCTTAAGCCTTCTTCCAGCCATGGGCTGGACAGCTGTGAACTTGTCACAATTAAAGCATATCAAGCAAAGCTGCTCTTTGTGAATATGTGAATTGTTGAGTAAGTTGCTCTGTCACAGTGTGTCACATGTCACAGTGAACAGGGAGCTGAGGTCATGAATGGGAGGTGATATGGCTGTGAAACTGCTAAAATGTGGGATCATTTAGGATTGGGAGCTAACAACCTCCTAGCAGAGATGGGGAGGTCCTGATACTAGTCCTCTTAGCCAAAAGATTTCCATTTTGAAATGGCTTTAGTGTCACTCAAGGAGCCTTTGAGGCTTAATCTGTGAAAGACTGGGAAGTGTGTAAGTTGAATATGGTTGAAGCATGCTGTTGTGTTATGAAATAGCTTGTTTCAATAGTGGCAAAAATACAATTTTTCAGGTTTTAGTGCTATTTTTGTTCTTTAGTAGGGATTCTGATTTGGTTTTTGCTTTTAAATTAAAGGAAAAATCCCTAAGTGCCACACCTTGCTATGGGTCTCTGGTGTTGTGTTGTTGTCTTTCATCTCCTTAGACAGATTCCAGATGGCTCTTAGGGAATGTGATGGGGGAGATTCCTGGTTCAGGGTTCTCTTACTGAAGATTTTGGATGGAAACCAGTTACATCAGATGAGGTAGCCTGTGTTGGTCTACTTTGAAACTGTTGGGTTTGTTGGATGAAAAGTTTGATTTTAAGTAACGTTTTCCTATGAGGATTTTTTTTCGTTTTTGATAAAATGCAATAATGTTACTACAGCAAGTAGGCTGTGGTTCCATTAAAAATTAAGATGTGAATTCTGGCTGCTAAGTATCACTTCGTGCTTAGATTCCTTCATTCCTTGGAGTAATTTCTCTTGCTTTATGTATTTTGGATGAATTTATCACTTCAATTGTTAATGAGTCAGATGATGCTTATAGCTCCAGACAGGACACTGTTGCCAGCCATATGTATCTGTGTCAACTGAAGACTTGTATTCTTCTGGGTAGAGCTGGTCAGGGTCTTAGTGCTGCAGGATCTACTCCAGGTTGTGTTACTGATCAGCAGTATGACTTTGGACAAGATACAATTCTTTCCTCACTGTATTCACTCCCCTTTTGAGTGTTTAAATTTATTTTTTTTTTGGACACCAACTCTCTTCCCATCTTTCTTTGATGCTGTTAGTGCTACCCTAGTTTTAGTCAAGAGCTTTATGCCACAAATATCAGGCATATCTTTTTACAGTTCAGGATATTGCTTTTTGCCTGTAGAAGTGTTATGCCTTGCCTGGTATGGATTTGATGTGAGGTAAGTAGGTTTTCCTTGATATGATGATTTTTAGTCAAGTATTCCTGTTTTTTCTTTCTTTTTGTTGTTGTTAGCATAAAGTCATTAAGATTCCTCAAACACAAGAGTTTTAGGTTTACAAAGATGTGGAGCATGATAGAGAGACACAAACTGACATATGTGTGAAAATCCATGTATTTGTCGAGTTGAAGGGCAAGAATTGGTAGCTTGAAGTACTGTTGCCTGTCCAGGGAGCTCTGCACAGGTAACCCACGGTTCAGACCTGTGTTGAACCTGCTGTGTAGTGGCTGCTTCACAGGAATGCCATCATTACTCTCACATGGCTACAGAAGGTAATACTTCAGCTTGTGGTTTTGAGTTTCAAGGCTGCTATTCTGCTGCTGCTCTCCCGATGCAAGAATAAGTTATGTTAAGGGCTATTAAATGTCTCTGCTGCTCTTTGTATGAGCTTAGCTAAAATTGTGCAGCTAAGAATAGCCATTATTTCTCAGATTGTGAATCCCTTTCCTGTCAGATTCAAACTCCTTTTTTTTCTTTGCCTGCATCCTTGTTCTCTTGTTCTGAAGCTGCATGCTGATGACTTAGTCTTTACATGCTTCTTTTCATAGATGATTTGTGTCACTTCCTTCCTCCCCTCAGTATCCTTTTCTCTTTTTTTCCTTTGTGCCTCATGGCCTTACCAGAAATTGTACCTATTAATGCATAGTGCTAGCCATGGATTTCCTCATCATGCCCCTGTATGTAAGAAACAAAGACACTGTTATGTATGCTTATTATATATATGCCAAACCTGCAGTTAGGAATTGTCATTTTTCCCTTGCCTCCAGCTATTGCAAGTGTTCTGCTTCACTCTGCCACTGGTGCTGTGCTTGCTTTTCTTCTCCCTGTCCTCCCCATCCATTGCTTTGCTGTGCTGTGTACTAAGGCCCAGCTTTAGGCTATGTGAGACTTCACCGATGCCGAGTTTGGAAGGTGGAGTTTAGTTAGAGCAGACTACTTGGGACTTAGTCTTACTCAATTTCTGGTACAGTTTATAAGTGAATTGAGCATCTTAAGCAAATGCTCCATTTTTCAGGCATCATTTATGAAGGATAGATAATACTTACCGGACAAAATGTAAGTGTGATGTATAAATGGTTAAATAATGACTGCATTGTTAAATATGTGCAGTCATAGAGTAGTTAGAGTGTTAAATACATAGAGTTGCTTCACCTGCCAAAACACATCAGTTCTTTGTGAACACTAAAATTGGTAGAGTCAGTATGTGTGACCTTCAAAGGAAACACATTGCAATCAATTAATTTCAAGGGCAAATAAGTCCTCCTAATTGTTAGCCAGCCTCCTGCCAATGGCATCAGTTGTTCTTGTGGCTGGGCACAAAACTGTCAGCTGGGTGGAACTGCACACTCCTAAACTGAATATATGGTTAACTGGAACCCAAAGTGCATGGTTTTGTCTTGAGGAGAATGGCTGTCCACCAGAAGAATTTGGGGCTCTGATGCTGATCTCTGATGGGTGATCTTGGAGATGCCAAACTAAATCTTCCATGATCTGATCAACAGTAAAAAAAATGTGTTTTCTTAAAACCTGAACATCTTTGCTTGTTTGGGTAACTGGAAAGGCACAGGACAGATGCTAGGATCAAAGTTTGCTCAGTCTGGCAGAAAGTAGACTGCACTTGTGAAATCCTGAAGTCTGGAAGACCTTACTGCTCAATCACTTTAAAAATACTAAGTCATTAAACTAAGGAGGCATAATTCAGAATTTCCTAACAAGGAGCATCACTGTTTGTGGTGATTGCTGTCTTTCAAACTCAAAAAAGGCTTCTTTTTCCTTTCAGCAAGTTTTTGAAAGGTGAAAAGAAGGTGGAGAGGGAGGAAAACAATCCATATGGCTGAATTTCAGTACTTGATTGTGAGTGAAATGAAAGCATGAATGAAGTTACAGGTAGAATTGTAAAAAAAACCCCAAAACATTGTGAACTTTTAAATGAACAGATCATTCATTTTACTATGTAACCAGGGTTCTAGATGTTAAACTTGCCCTTTATTGAATCAAGGCCTGTTGGAATTCTGATTTACATTCTCTAAGAAGTGTTTGATAGCCCTTTCTTAAAAGGTGAAATCTACCTATGCTTTTTAGGCATTTTAAATCTCGTGAATATGTTGGCTTTGAATGTCGGCAAGTGTGAAGGTAAGAGAAAAGTGATCTTTCAGCTTATGAGTTCTTAATCAAACCACAAACATTTGTCCATTTGCAGTCAGATGGAGGGCTTCCCTCTGTTATCTGTAAGCAGTATTTAAATTTCAGAAACCTGTTCTTTTTATCTACTCTGAAAATGGATTTACCATGTGCAGCGTACAAATCAGGAATGTACTTCTGTCCAAAGATCAAAGTGGTCTGTCTAGAACATTAACAGAGTACCTGGAAGGTAAAAAGGACGTTGATAGTAGAGTTCCGAAGAGTACTTAAAAACAGCGCAAGTCGGCAGTACCAGTTTTACCCTGAAAATCTTCCATGAGGAATGTCAGCTTCCAAAGTGGAAGTTTAAAGCAGGGTCTTGTCAGATATTTTCCCTATAGGGATTACTGACAGCATTACATTTTTTGAAACGTTTTTCATTGCAACCTTTCTTTTCAAAAAAGAGTCCAGAATAGTTTCAGTGACCTTATTTCATACTTGAATTATATGTCCATTAAGGTTAAGAGCACAGTAGCCATTTTTCTTCTTCCTGTTTTCATGAAATGAGAAACAAAATGTTTTGCAGCATCATTTCCTATTTGCACTGCAATTTCAAGTGATTGAAATGCCTGCCCTTTTCAAACAACTGAGGTATTAGACATTTCATGGAATACTCCTGATTCAGAGGTCCTGGATGTAGGCTCTTTTGAGGCAGCGTGTAGAAAGTGTGTGTCTCTTAGTTACATCAGCAGAGTCCACCCAAAAGTGGTGGATACTCGATGACATTGGTTTGCACAGCAGTACCTTTTCATCAGCCTCACTTTTTTCAATATCATATAGAAAGCATTTGCCATTCTTGTGCCAAATTGTGCGTGTTAGTTACTAAGGAAAGGCCCAGTGTCTCTTCCTGCTGCAGCTTTGATAACTTTCAGGCTTTCTAAGTTAAAGGCTCTTTACTTATTAATGACTTCTACGTGAGATAGATTTCAGTGTCTAATCAGATTGAATATCCTTAAAATTTCTAATGGGATCCTTGAAAATCTGCCAATAGACTATGTAGGTTTTCTGATGAATTGTTTTAATTGAGCTCTGCCTTGCTATTTGGTTAACAGTCTTCAGGGCAGCCTCAGGCTGCTTACTTTCCAATTTCCTTGTGTTATCTGTAGATAAATGTCCACCTCATTGGAGCTTAATGGCCAATTAGCCGAGTCAAATAAAATCTGAAAACACAAGAAACAGTGCTGATCACTGGCAGGATATTCATGTCCTAACTGAGGTCGAATCCAGAGTTGCTGACCTGCTGACTGCCACTGCTCCTTGTGAGTAGTCTCATGGGGGAGACTGTTCTGCCTGTAAAGCATGGTTTAGCTAATTTTTCCCTGCAGTGTTGGTGCTTTGTTTTCTCTTTAGTAGTTGCAAAATTAGGCAAATGTCTATTGTGAGCAAACTTTCCAGTTGAAGAAGTGATCAACGTAACTTCCTTTGTGCCTATATTGAAGACACCTCTATAAGGCCTGTCAGATCCTGTTAAAATTAAGCCCACATACAATCATAGACTCATTAAGGTTGAGAGAGCCTTCCACGATTGACTCCAACCTTTGACCGAACACCACACGTCAGCTAAACTGTAGTACTAAGTGTCATGTCCAGTGGCTTCTTGGATACTTGCAGGGGTGGTAACTCTACCATCTCCCCGGGCAGTCCATTCCAGTGGTCAACCACCCTTCAGTGAAAAAATTCATCCTAATGTCCAACCTGAACCTCCTCTGATGCAGCTTGAGGCTGTGTCCTGTTGTCTTGTCACTGGTTGCTTGGGAGAAGAGGCTGACACCCACCTGGCTACAACCTCCTTTCAAGCAGTTGTAGAGTGATGAACGTCCTCCTGAGCCTCCTTTTCTCCAGACTAAACAACTCCAACTCCCTCAGGACCTATCACTTCACCTTGTTGAGCCTCACACAACTGGCTTTGTCCCATCAATCCAGCTTGTCCCTCTGCAGAGCCTCCTTACCTTCCAGCACGATGCTTCTGCCAACTTATCACTGGCTGCAAACGGGCTGAGAGGACGCTTGACCCTCTCATTCAGGTCATTGATAAAGGTATTAAACAGGACTGGCCCCAACTCTGAGCTCTGAGCCCTGGAGAACACTGCTTGTGACTGGCCACCAGCGGGATGTATGTCCATTCCCCACTGGGCCCAGCTATCCAGACAGTTTTTAACCCAGTAATGAGTGCATGGTTTAGACTTCTGAACTATCTGGTGGTTATCTCTGTTTTGGAAAGGAAGCATGTCTGATATGGGATGTCTCAAAGCAGCAGTGACATTGTGGAAATAGAACAGTCTTTGCACCTTTGCCAGTCTGGCCCCGGAAGATGGAATAAGTTGGGTGTTTGCAAACACAAGCCTTCCAAGCTACTTTGCACATTCCTGTAAGAAAACTAGCTTGGCATAGGTTTTGTAACTGTTCCAGTGTTGTTTGCTTCAGTTTAGAAGGACTGTGTTGGCCTGTTGTGTTGGAAAAATTGTGTTACTGAAATGCTATAGTACATGTTTTGGTTAGAGAACAGTTTGAGTAAGCTCAACTGTCAAAACCTAGGTGTAAGCAGCTGTACCAAGAGCTAGTCACTGCATGTTTCCAGGGCAGAGTAATTTTTGGATACTTTGAAACATACAGATTCATAATCTGTTTTTAAACAAGCTTCCCAAGTTGTTCCCTTCTCCCACTAATCACACCTCAGCATTAAACAAAGTAAAGGGTAGTGCAAAAGGAAAACAGAAATGGAACCATACCATGTGTTCTTGTTGTTCCTGTGACTGTAAGTAAGATGGCAGGTAATTTCTGTATCTAAAATTATTTGAGTTTTTTAGGTCTAGGGGATCACTTATCTCTAGAGAGTTACTATGTGAACTGAGCCTAGTTAGTAATTGAAACTGCAGTTCCCCAAACTCCTGCCTGCTCATCTCTTACAGGGTGGTCCTACCTATGTTTTAATTGGAATCCTGGAACTGGGTATTAGCTGCATAGCTGCTCAAAGATTTCTGGTTATAACTTCACCACAACAACCCCATGCAATACTACAAGCTTGGGGAAAAGTGGCTGGAAGGATGCCCTGCGGAAAAGGACCGGGGGCTGCTGGTTGGCAGCAGCTGAATGTGAGCCGGCAGTGCCCAAATGGCCAAGAAAGCCAATGGCATCCTGGCCTGAGTCAGGACTAGTGTGGCCAGCAGGACCAGGACAGTGATTGTCCCTCTGTACTGGGCACTGGTGAGGCCACACCGTGAATCCTGTGTTCAGTTTTGGGCCCCTCACTGCAAGAAAGACATTGAGGTGCTGGAGTGAATCCAGAGTAGGGCAATGGAGCTGGTGAAGGGTCTGGAATACAAGTCTTGTGGGGAACAGCTGAAGGGCCTGGGGTTGTTTAACCTGCAGAAAATGAGGCTCATGGGGGAATCTTACTGCTCTCTACAACTCCCTGAAAGGAGGTTGTAGTGAGGTAAGGTAGACAGGTAACAAGCAATGAGAGGAAATGGCCTCAAGTTGCACCAGGGCAGGTTTAGATTGGGGAATAAGGAAAAATTTCTTCACTGAAAGGTGTTCGAACATTGGAGCGGATTACCCGGCAAAGTGGTAAAATCACAATCCCTGGAAATGTTCAAAAAACATGTAGATGTGGTCTGTAGAGATATGGTTTAGTAGTGGACTTGTCAGTGCTGGGTTACTGTTTGGACTCAGTGATCATTGAGGCTTTTTCCCTCCATAATGATTATATGATACACAGATGGGCTTTAATATTAACGGTTTGCATTTTTAATGATATTTCTTAAAAACTGGTTTATATATTTGGCAACAATTGATCAGGATATATCTTCAGGTACCCACCCATCTTCTCAGCATCCAAGCAGGGTGGAAACATAAATTATGGATGCTGGCAGTATTCCCATGGGATAGGAGAGCATTAGTAGTCATTAACAGATAAGGAAAACTGAAGCCAAGGAAAGCAGAATAATATGATCATGTAAGACATCTGTGGCAGGGCTGAACCCTATCTCTGGTCTTCTCTAGTTGCACACAGAAAGCTGCCCTTTCCTGAAAGTCATCCTGTCTGCAAGGCTGGACTGTGTTGCAGGTACTGACATTAATCTTCCTCCTTCTGAATCTTATGTCACCAACATTCCCATCAGAGACATGACCACGAGTCAGCACACTTGCATGTAAGCATTGTGGTGTTTAAAGGGGCACTGTGGTGTTTCACACCTGTTGGATGACATACGGCTGCTAATTTGTAAAGCTGCATCTGCATCTGCCTCAATTCTGGCAACTGCTGTTGAGGGTGAAAGCTCTAGAAGAGTGAGAGACTTACCTCTAAGTGCATGTAGACAATACACAGGCCTGTCTGTTGGAGTGGTTTCTACCATCTCAGAGAATCCGAGAAGTCCCAAGCCAGCAGAAGCACGCTGGTGGGACAGTGAAAACCCCTTGGATGTTTCTTGTATGGTTTGTCCCAAAACCATGGTAACCTTTGTATGTTAATCCCTCTGTGTTGGTTGTATTCAACATGATGCCTCACTCCTACCCTCCCTTCTCCCCATTGGATTGTTGAAATTCCCTGCCCTCTCTCCAACCCTGTTGGCCCAAAAGGCTATATCCGTGGGCCCCCAGCCTCCCCACTTGCTCTTTTGCCTCTGGACATTTTCGAGAATAAACCATCATCGGAATACCAAGCGACTGAGCCCGCTGAAAATTCCTGTCCTGAGGACGTGTGAGCTATCTGGCTCTCGGGTGTGTGTGTTTGTGCTTTCCAACAGCACGGGTGAGGAAAAGGTCTCCTTGCACGGTACCAGACTGTACTGGCTGAAGTGGTCTGATATCAGAGACCCGCTCAGAATACGCAGGGACTTATTCCACCCCACCATTGCCCGAACGCCGCATCTGTCTGCTTGATAAGTTTCATCAAAAATTGTGAAGAGGCAGAGTAGATAGCAATGTGCAGAGAATGCTCACATCCTCCTTTGTCTGTTTGATTTTATTGGTACAAATAGATAATGGCATCAGTTGGAAAGCTCAGGTGTGAAGTATGGTAGGAGTAGAGTGAGTTCTCTTTCCTAGATCAGTTTTATATGTTAGTGATAGGAAATGTTCCTGTGTGGCATTACTGACAGCCTTGAGTGG
The DNA here is from genome assembly GCA_013400915.1 of Pardalotus punctatus. Taxonomy (NCBI): domain Eukaryota; kingdom Metazoa; phylum Chordata; class Aves; order Passeriformes; family Pardalotidae; genus Pardalotus; species Pardalotus punctatus. Next base: position 130,516 of record VZTX01002894.1, read on the forward strand.
CTGGCAAGTATTTTAAATCCAAGACTGAATTCTTGGCTTTCTTCTGAGTTTCTAGTTGAATATATTTGCATTGGCAAAAGAAGTTGGCTGACTTAAAGACATGTTAAGCACAGACTTAAAGTATCTTGAAATAGTATGGCTTGAATACCTTCTTTGCTTTCTCGGGGCAAATTCTGCCACTGAACATATGTTATAGATCACATTTTAAAGTGGTTTTTCTCTGGCTCCCATTTTGCTGCCCTTTACTTTAAGCAGCCTTTTTCTCCCCACCTCTGAAAAGGTAGTAGGATGTGTTTACTGAAATTATTGAATTTTGTACATGGGAGCATTCACTGTGCCTCTCTGAAGCAGGAATATGTTACACATGGGTAGAGTGGAATACAAGGTGATGTGTGGTTGTGTACAAACAGAGCTAAGGTAACATGCTGGAGATAACAGTGATCCTTGGCAAGGTGTAATGTCGCGGAATTGTTTGTTGTCTGCCTTGCTTTGTGCCGTACGCAAAATGGTGATAGCATTAACCCACCTCAGTTTCTTTAGTTTCATAAATGCTGGTAAGTGCTCCATTCCCCAAAGTGAGTGTCATCAATAATTCAGTATCACTTAATTGCTGGAGCTGATTTCCGATTGATTTGCTAAGTAAGACACTAGGAAATGGTAGTTTCCACTGTCAGTTCCACTTCTCTGCTTTTGCCAATGTTTTATAGGGTTGCTGTCCACATGCCTTTTCCCTTTTCCTCCATGGATGCTTTGCCCTTGGGCCACAATAAAATTGGAGGAGCTTACAAAAAGAATGGGGTAAACAGCATCAGATGAGGTGGTGGGTTTCTTTTTGCATGAGCAAAGCGGCAAGTCCAGGAAAGACTGAACGGCAGACAGGCTGAAGTCGGCAGACTCAGCCCCGCATGTGTGGCAGACAGTCACTGTCACTTCTGCTTCTCTTCTTTGTTCAAATAGAGAGGCTACTCTTAGGCTGATGTCTTTTCCTCTTGCTGGTGCTCAGAGTGCTTACAGGTCTGCTGCTTTTGTCTGGTGCTGTTGTCTATAAGCTTGTGTGAGAAGGCTGTTTCAGTTGCCCCTTTTATATCCCTACTTTGAATCACATCTGAGTTATTTCTGATAATTTTTTATCATAATGGGAATATGTAGTTTAGGAGTGAATGACAGTTGTATATGTTTTGCTTTTTTTTGTGAGGAGTCATACCATCATACTTTCAATCGTGTCATCAGAGGTGAGGATTTGGAATTGTGCAGGTTCTCCTTCCAGTGTTTTCTGACAGCAAGAAATGCCTCCAGTCTCCTAGGGTGGAGTATGGCAGATTTCTTTTCTGGATGCTAGAGAGGGGAACTTTAAAATAGATATCCTGGAAAATATGTGGTGCTTATTTTTATTAGCATAGGGTAGTCTCTGTTCTGTGTAAGACATGAGCTAAAATACAAATGAGGAAGCAGGGCAGTATCACACACTCTCTTAAGTAGAAATGAGAAGTGGGGAGGGAGTGTTCGTTTATAGCTTATTTCCTAGGACACTGCAAGCATCTTTTGTCTACTTTCCTGGATGAAGGTCCAAAGGTAAATAGCTATAACTGGACTTTAATCATAGTGTTTTCTGATCACTTTCTTAAAATTTGGGGCACTGCCTTACCTTGCAAAATCTGAACTGTCTAACGTTTGTGCAGGGTTTGGCAATGCCAAATGTTTTCAAAGACTGTGCTACATCCTAAAAACCAGTACACAGTCTGTTGGAACATGTCATTCATCTGAGTCTGGTTTGCCAAGGAAGCATTAAAGGGAAATAAATAGTTTGTTTTTTTAGGGTGGGCTTTTGGTTTTTTTGTATAAACATACATAGCTTCCAGATTGATTCAGTTCTATCTTAAGCACACATCATGAATGATTTTTATTTATTATTTTTATACATTCTTGAGAATTTGTGTCCCGATTCTATAAAAGAACCTAGATGGATTTGTTTCAGTGCATTAACTTTTTGTTTTCAACTGCTGTGAGTATAAAAATGAATTGACAGCTTGGTTCTCAGAAATCACAGAATATCCTGATTTGGAAGCAACCCACAAGCATCATGAAGTCCAAATCCTGGCCCTGCTCAGGACATCCCCAAGAATCACACCATGTGCTTGAGAGCATTGTCCAAATGCTTCTTGAGCTCTGTCAGGCTTGGGGCTCTGACCACTTCCCTTGGAAGCCTGTTCCAGTGCCTGACCACCCTTTGTTGATTTTGTTTTAATATGTTCTGGCATCTTTAAACGTCCTTAAAGGGACTGGACTGGAAAGAATGTCAGTGTCAATCAGCTGCTTTGTGGGATTCCCAAAAGATCTACTGCATTCGTGCTTCAGTTTCCAGTTGCCAAGCTTTCTTTAAAAACTGTTGGTTTCAAGATTAAATTTCAAATGATGAAATTTCATTAAAACTAAGAAGTTAATATTTTCAGCCTGCACTTTATTCTATCTGTAGTTACTCTTGCCTCTCTTCAGCGAAAAAGGAGGACGCAAAAGATGCTGCTACTTTAAGTAAATAGTTTTCTGTTGAGGTGTTGTCAAACTGAGAGTTTTGACTTGAATGTGTTGCAGCTAGGATGTTTTGCACAGCAATGTACCTGCATACTATGTTCCTAAATCTGTTCTTCCATGTATTGAAAGGAATATTTATTGTTGACCCTTCTAGGCAGCAAACTGAGAAAGGGAAAAGAGTATTTTTTAAGTCTGTGTACAATGGCTTAAAACTTTACTTTCCACAAAGTAAAGTAATCCTTGATTCTGTGGTTTTCTCTAGTGTGATTCTAACAGCTTCAGTGGAGCAGCTCTGATAGAATGCTGGTGCAGCAGAAGGAAGAATTAAGACTTGGACAGATCTATGGGGAAGGAGTAATTGGCTTCTGGTTTCCCAGTGGCACAATGAATTTTGTGCCCTTGATTGGGGAATATGTGGGGGAAGGAAAATTTCTTACATTTAAAGTTGTACTGTGGTTTTGATCTTGCCATACAAATTTTTTTAGTGCTAAGTAAGTGTTTGATCACAAAGCATCTCTGTTAACAAGTGCTTCTTGTTGCCAAGATGTTTCTGAAAGGTAGAAGGTATGCAGACATATTGGAAAGGTTGTGTCACCACCCATCTCTGGCAGTTGCTGTGATCGATGATCTGTTGTGTCTGAGTGTGATGAAGAATGTCAGCCAGGTACAGAGTTATCTGCAATACACTGAAAAATTCATAATGACCACTCAAATGATGACAGTGATGAAGCTGCAAAGTTACCTTGTGGTAGCAATCTCTGTAAGAACATCTTCCTGCCTTTGGGATGAAGCTTCCATACTGTTGAAGGATTCTCTGTACCATTTCTGATCAAATGAATAAATCTGGTGATCATGTAAGGTAAAAGGAAGCAAGAACTTTCATCCTCATGTTAAGGATGTCTGTGTGTTGTGTCATAGACATTTTCACATGACACTCTTTTGAGTTCACACATGGAATGAATGGGTGTTGTTTGTTGGCGGTAACATACATTTGTTTGTGCAGTCACAAGCTGTAATGCAGTCAATACTTACAGTATTACTTGTAAATTTATTTATTGGAAAATCTGGAGAAAACACAGCCATAGTTCAGAGAGCTAATAGATAATATTAAGTGTGGTGGAGCCACATCATCTGCTTTGTGTATGAAACATAGGAATATAATCTAGAACACTTACAGTTTGAACAAAGTTTCTTGGTCCTGTGTGAATTTTAACACTACATTATATTTTCTGTGTTAGTTTTCCCTTTATACTTTCAGCTTGTTCACAGCATATAGGTCAGTGTACATGGTCAGAAGTAATACTATTGTTGTGTTAACTTCCCAAATTAGAAATATGGATATACAAAACTTGTAGCAAAGCAACAAGTGCATAAATATTTCCTATGTTATAGACTATATTGTGATTGAATATGTGAAACTTAATTGCGTAGGAGATGAGGAAATGGGCAAGACTATAGTAATCACATTCAGCCTTTCTTGAGTGATTAAAAATGAAGTTAAATTAATTCTATTTATTACTTGAGCTTCACACCTTTTTTCTTTTCCAAAGGGGATAACCCTTGAACTAAAGAGAAGCACTGTTGCTTAAGTAGAAAGCAAACACAATTCAAGTGCTTTCAATATAACGGACAACTATACAATTAATTTTTTCTGCAGCCACTCCAGTTACATGGCTGTTAACAGTTAAATTATGAATGAGATATTTGGAAGGAAGCCTCTCCTGACTGTCAGCTATCCTCTTTTGTTTGGGCTGCTCACTAAGGTCACAGGAGTCTCATTCCCCATGAAGCAGTATGAGATGCAGACAGGCTTTCTCCCAGACTTGGAGAGAATGTGACTGAGTTGTCGATGTCATTCAAAAACTCAGTTCTTCTAGGTCTTGAATGCAAGGAGTTTGTTTTGTTACAGTGAATGATGAGCATCCTAGTACGTACTGATGAACAAAGGCCTGTCTGGAATGATTTGGGCTGTGAGGTGCTTGCATGGGGGTTTCTGAAAACAGAACAGCCTGATGTTTTGTATAATATATGAGGTCACAGGTTAGCCAGTGACATCACCAGTCTCATGATGTTGCTTATCCTGTGTCCTAGACAGTATGGCTAATTGTCTTTTTGTGTTGTGTAATGTCTCCTGCTAACAGGATGGCACAGCTATCCTGTTAAACTGAGCATTAGTGATAATAACAGTGAAAGCGCACCCTTTTCTTGAAAGTGTCTTGAAGGACAGTGACTTTTTTTGTTTGTAATAAAAAAATATTAAGTGTGGTCCTAAGTTCATGGTCTTTATGATCTAAGCACAGGATGTGTCTTCATGGCCAAGTATTTTTTGCTTTTGTAAGAGTGATTTTTGTGCTAAAGCACTGATCTCCACATACTTCAGTAACTTGCCAGTATTGGGAAATAAAACTGAAGGGAAAATTTACAGAAGATAATTGTGTTAAATGAAAGCCCCCTCCTACTTGTGTTGTGGGAGGAAAGTCTTTGCTCTCTTTAATATTTTTTTTTTCCATTTTCTTTGCATCTTGTCTGATGCAAAGTATGAGAAACCTTTCTGAAGTATTTAACTAATTTTGCAACATTAATAGCAGGGTCTCTTCCCTCAGAGCTTTGTACCTCACCTTTGAGGCCTGTTTTTCTCAAGCTAATGGAGTAGCTTCAGAGAATAGGCAAAGCCTCCATGTATGGATGGTTGCAGTTTACTGGGCTTTCCAGCTGTGAAGGTGGGAGCTGTGACTGCAACTGTTCCACAGAAGATCTGAACAGAATGTCATCTTGACTTTTAAGAAAATTACTGCAGTAACTGGGAATAAAAATTAGATAAATGAGTCTGTGAAGAATCTCAGATGTGTTTTTAAGAACTTTATTGCTCCCAAGTGTCTGCAATTCAGGTTTCCCCAGGAGAAAAGTGAATTTTGAATGTTCAGCAAGATTCTTGATCTTTTAAATATGTGTTTTTAAAGAGGGTATGTGTGACAGAGGCTCTGGTGCTGAAAATCTTAGTAAGTCTGGAGAAAGTCTGCTTAGGTATTTGGTTAGAAAATCTAAACCCAAAATGAGCAGCAGCCAGTAGGGACTGTGAGTGGGTTGAGACATTGTTCTGCCAAGGAAGAATTAGAGTTGTCATAACAGCAGTGATGCACTGACACACTGGCTTGTGGAAATGCAAAGGCTGGAGGCTGCTTTGCTTTGCTGCTTATGTGTTAAGTAGGAGAAACCTTGGCTAGTGTCTGTCTGCAGTACACTGGTGGTCTCTTTTGATGGCAGTGGCTGTCAGTCTAGCACTGTATTACCTGCCAGAGGGTCCTTAAAAATGTCTATTATGTACGGTTTTAATTGTCTTCTGAACTTGTAGTGTGTGAGAAGGATAGAAAGGAAGGTCCAAATGTGTATGTAAGTAGTAGTGGGAGAGCCACAATTAGAGCTAGCCAGTTGCTGATTCTTGGGGCTGTGAAAGAAAATTGAACATTGTTGTTACAGAGAAAATATGTTCAGGTTGTCCTTGTATTCCAAATATGTCTCCTGCTTCGTGTTTGGTCTTACCAAGATTTGATAGCTGCTTGGCAGAAGTCTTGGCATTGTTTGGCACTAGCAATTCTCTGCTCATCAACTTGAAAAAAATGATTGCTGAAACTCAGAAATGCACAGTTTTGAGCTGTACTGTTTTTGTCATTATCAAGTCAATACGGTTTGATTTTCTTATTTCTTTCTTTCCAGGGATTTGGGAGAAACCAGAAAAGCCTTCATAAAGTGTGGTATCTTTTGTTTAATTCTCATTAATCAAATACAGTCTCCAGCAGTAAAAACATGATGTGAGACCCACTCTGCTAAATTTACACCCTGCAATTTTCAAACATTAGTTGCCGCTAAATTGGCAGAGTGACTGGAACCAAATATACCTGCTTTGCAATTATATCTGCTGGGTTAGTATTTATGGGAATAGCCAAGTAGGCCAGCAAGAGTCAAAATTAAAATTAACCCTTAATGGCAGCATGCTGAAACTGCTGTTTCATTACCGTGTTCAGCAAGGTTCTGAAGAACCTCTGTTCTGGCCAGCCTCAGGTGCCACTGCAGTGATAATGCTTGCTTTCCAAGAAGCTTGAAAAAAAGATTGGCAAACTTACGAATTTAAGTGCATCCTAAGTTTCAGTTTGGATTTTGTGTGAAAACAAACGTATCCTGCCTTGGAACCAAGTAATATGCACTTTGAGAATCAAAAGTTTATTACTGAGTATGTAGAATCCATGTCTTTTGTCTATACATTTTGAGTTATCTGGCTTACTGAGATATTATGATATTTGTTTTGTTGAAAATTTTCATGAGGTTCCTAAGATCTTGTCTGGTCCTTCTGATCCCAATCTGTGCAGCTCTGTAGGTGATTCCCCAGCTCATGGGTTTGCCCTGCAGCCCTCGCAGCGTTTGCCAGTTTGGTGCGCTCTGTCTGGGCATGTCTTTGCCCCAGCTTCTTCAGAAAGTATGCTCTGTAGCATGCATAGATATGATGGGTGCCAGGAGGAATGTGGACCTTTCAGTTTGTTTAGCCAGGAAAATGATGCATGGGTTTTTAGAGAACTTCTGAGTTTTGATTTGGCTCAGTGGAGAAGAATACCTGATGCAAAAAATGTTGAATGAAGCCTTAAAAGGCGAGAATGGTTTTGTAGTTAACCAGAAACGTGTTCGCTTTTGTTAGTTGAGTTTGTCCCTGAGATTGACTCACCTGAATGAAACATCCAGGTTTGGAAGCTGCAAGAGGGCTCAAGTGAGACACTCAGAATATTTGGATTAGGGACTGAAGTATGTAAATGCTTAATCTTTCTTAACTAGAGTATACTGGGGAGCTTCTTTCTGAGATTTTTTTTGTCTCATGGGCCCTTTGAGTAGGGTGGTGGATAGTGTATCTTTTGAGACCAGGATAGGTATCTAAAAAGCAGGTGCTGCTTTTTTCCTTTCTCTCTTTTTTTTTTTTTTTTTTTTTTTTTTTTTTTTTTTTTTGTGAGAGCATTTTGAGAGGGTTTTAAGAAGTGAAGGAAACAGAACTGACAGCAAGCAAAAAATGGGAAAGGAAGAAAGTTGGCACACCCCATAGACTGAATCTTGGTCTTTTTGTTTTGTGGCCCTTTCTGGAGACATTGTCTACAGGTGCATCCACTGCTCCCAGGGAAAGTTCATTTTTCTCACGCACATGTGAAAAGCTTTTCTGCTTTTTGCTAAATCTTCCTCTGTCTAACCTTCATTCTGGTATTCTTCACTCTTTACTGTGCTGTTAAATGTAGCAACTGTTGAAAAAGGCTAAAATCCAAGATTACCTGTATTGCAGCCACCCCCCTGATTTTAGTGCTAGTTCGAAAGCAGTTTGGAGTATGTGGTGTGTGGAATGCTATCTTGCTGTGGCAGTATTTGCTGGAAAGAATCGGTCACCAACGCCTTGCAGGAAGATTGCACAGCCCCACTGTGCATCCCATGTTAGTGTCTTGTTGTGTAGAGGCACTCTGTACATTCCTCTACAAGGGAACAACATCACTGCTCTCGGCTATGGCTTCTGGTGCAGTGAGTAAGGTGAAACTAAGCTCCAGTGAAAAGAATTAGCCCCTCACTTTACTATAATCCCTGGCATATATCTGCCTAACAGACTGTTTCCTATTGACAAAATGCAAATGACATTTGTTTCTCTGGTTTTGATTTGCTTACAGAAAGCAGCAGCAGTCTAATCCATTCAGCAAACACTGAGTAACTTTATCTTCTGTATAAATTTTTATTATTGCTCTATAAAGCACATTGAAGAACTCAGTTTGAATGGGGGAAAATCACACTTTTAGTAAGTGGTTATAAAAGCTGTTATTTTTCACTTGAAGTGATTATTTTCTAGGTCTCTGGTAGTGATTATGGGAAATTTCCAACTTCAAATAAATAACCATTACTTGTATACATCTGTCATTCCTGAGCCTCATCCTCTGCCCCCACTTAACTCTCTTTGAGGCTTACCTAGTGGGGGATGTATGACCAGAGCTACAGGAAAAGGGCAAATACACCGTCTTCTATAAAAAGAAACCTCTCAACTCTAAAGTAATGGCAAAATCTCTTCAAATAGACCTTGGGCATGACATTTGAAGAGGCTTGTGTCCTGTGGTTAAATTAGACCAGTATGTTAGCAGGGATCTCCAAAATACTGTGAGTGGTAAGAGGTCCTAGACAGTCTGAAGGGTGTTGCTGTGGCTGCCCTGTGGCTTGTCATGTTTTCATATGTATAGGGTAGATGAAAACTGGCTGATTATAACCCAGCCTGGTGATCCTCTGAAGTCAAGGCTCTGTTTTGGCTTATTTTGTTGAAATTGTTTTTTATAACAGGGCCCAGTTCTGCATTATGCAGCTGGTGAGGAATGAGTTGCCTTTCTCCTTAAAGATTCAGGGATGTTCTCTTTGCATCATGTTTTGTCACACAACACGCACGGTCTTCATGTATGCCCTCTTTTCAGTCTCACTCTTATCTCTTTGTTGGATTTGCATGTATTTAAAGAAGTTATCATCTGTTTCCAGGTGTTGCGTCTGTTTAGGAATGGTATCCCATCTTCACTGTCTGCGTGCTGTCACTACCACCTAGTACACTTGCCTTTTCTTAAACCATTGACTTTCCTTGACTCTGATTGTCTTCTGGTAATTCTTCTCCTTATTTTAACTGTTGATTTAATATATTTAGGAAAACATTCTTGTTCCTCTTCCAGATTTTTTTAGGAGCCTCAGGAGAGAGGTTTCTGGTCTCCTTGTTTTCTTTTCTTAGGGCAAGACTTCAAAGCAGGAACTGAGTTGCCTTCCTAGGGTAGGAAAGTCTGCAGATCTGTCTCTTGTCTAGATTAAAATCAGGGTTATCTGTCATCAATCTCCTCACACTTGGAAATTAGCTCAGTGTTGTTGAGTGAGAGGTTATGAGTTTTTTCTTTATTGTTAAGAACACTGTTGATGTTTTGTTTTGTTACTCTGTCCTGCATCCCAGCCTTTCTTGGATTTGGTTCCTCTGAGGAGCCTCACGCACAGCTGTCTCTTCCAGGCTTTTTTTGAGGTGTGACCTTTTCATGTAGTCTCAGAGCCCAAGTTCTCCCCTCGTTATCAGTACCAAAGCTTACCTTCCCCTCCTGATGTGCTGTCAGATCCTAAATGTAAACTCTCCAGATGGGAAGGTCCCTCTGCCATCTCTATCATCAGGAAGATAATCATTATCACAACTTCATTTTGGTTAGCTTTCTCCACCATTATTAGACAGTATGTTTGCTTTCAGAGCCCTGCACTTTTTGTCTCTAGCACACCTTTGAAATCATCACTCACCAGTGCCGAGGAATACACTTAGAGCAGGTACTGGGTGTGCAGCTGCAGTGAGAGCTGCAGGTTATGCCTGGGTGAGAGAAATGTTGGGAGCCCCAGACAAGGGACTGTGGCCTGGTGCTGACACTTTGCACAGCAAAGCAGACAGGGACCTGTGACACTGGCTAGTAGGACACTTGGACACAGCAGGAGCCAGGGACTCAGCAGGACTCCAGACTATCGGCAGCACAGACCGAGGGTATAAAAGCACAGGGATTCCTTTGTTCAGGGTCCCTCTCCCAGAGGCACCAGCTCAGGCTGGTTTTGTGTTATGCACCACGATTAAATTACTTAAAGGAACCGGAGATTTGGGGCTCTACTATGGGAAACCAGGGTTAATCGCGTAAGGAAACCTTGTCTGACTGTGTGAGTGTGGGGTGTGCAGGGAGCCAAGTAGGGCACGCATTGGGTCACTGGAGCCATCCACTGCGTATGGACTTCAGTCCCAGCAGTGAAAGTGTCTGGTAGTAGGAGTGTGACTGCCAGAGTGACTGCTGGGTAGTCGGACAGGAAAGTTTCTGTAACAACAGTAAGATGTCAGTGTGGGAAACCAGCCTTCACCATTTACATATTTGCTGGGATGCAGAGTGGCATGTCTGGTTCTGACATGCAGCTCTCCTTACTGGGGAAGCCTTTGATATACTGCTACCAAGAAGAAATTAGTGCTCTTGAAAACTTTGCTGCTTAAAGAAGCAAGAGACTAAGTGGTGCCTATTGCAGTTGAAAATTGCAGGAGTGTTTGTTTTAGGTTACCTGATTTAGTGTGAGACAAGGCTACAGTCCTTGTTTTGTTCCTTATCTGGAGGGGGTATGTATGTTCCTTTCTTCCTCTTCTGTGATGGCATAAACTCTTGAAACTTTGTAGTGGTTGATTCAGACAGCACTGAGAATTACAGGCTTTAAGGTTAGCTTTTTTTAAAGCTCGCTGTTCACGTGTGGTGAAGTTTATGCAACTGGATAGAAAGAGGAAGACAGGAATTTGTAGCCAGGGTTGAAGAAGATTGGGGATGTTGGCTCTGATTTAGATCAGCTTAAGCTGTTGAGGACATGCACCTTTAGGTAATCCCAGCTATGCACAGAAAACAGCATAGAAAAGGTTGACATAGTGCTTCTGCCCCTGACCAGTGATACCATTCCATACTGTCATCATTGCATGGATTTGGACTCTATGGTCTGTAGGTGCAGTGGTTGTCATTTTGTGTGGTTGGGGTTTTTTTTCCCTCACTGGCTGAAATACTGTTTTGCCTGCCAGTTAATAATATCTGTTTATAGTTTGTTTTGTTGTTTCTTTTCCTATAACATGTAGCTTTTGCTTAAACTGCATTCACTTGCAAAGGTTGATTCTATGTCTGATATGTGTGGTGAGAAATAAGACTATAGAAATATTAAATATTCTTAAAAGTGCTGAGTGACTACTCATTGGAGAAGGGACAAGATGATACTTCCTCAGTATCCCACTGAAGCATTCTTTCTCCCCTTCTGTGTTTTTGTACTGCTGCATGTTTGCGCATTCTTGGTTTTGCATGCTGGGATGTAAAAGAGGGGGAGTGTATCCAGTATCAGCTACCAACTATAAAGGACTTCAGTGATTTTTATGCCTATAAATTAGAGCATGCTTTAACCACTGCCATAGTGAAATGCTCCTAGAGCAACTGAAGTTATGGATTTTTATTTTTTTCAGATAACTGTGAGGCTGTAGAAGTTTTAATTAACTTCTGCCAGTCCTTGTGATTACTTCTCATTGGAGCAGGTCTTTTAGTGATTGTCATGTGACACAGCAGAACAGCTTGAAGTACCACTTGCCTGTGGGGAAATAATGTAATAGCTAATTCAGTTGTTTTCTCTGGACTGAACAACTGTGGGATTTTTCTTACACGTGTAAGGCCTAGACAAATTTGCCCAGCTAGTAAGGCTGAACATCCCAGAGTTTGCACAGCTAACCATCATCTCTGAAGGCCCTGAAATGCAGGTGATTCAATACATGTTTTAAGCAAGAAAATGTGGTTAACAGCAGTCTTTTATGACCTCTTGTATCTTCACAGTGCAAAAAAGTCCTTGCAGAAACAAGTCTTAAAGGGCAATTAAAAGCTTTTCGTCTTTGAAAGTAAATATTCTGATTCTGTGACTGGGAAACTTAAACTTAATTGTGGTAGGTAGGTTTTTTTATTGACATGGAATACCATGTGAGGAAATTTAAACCTAGCCCCTCCCAATTGTTAGAAAAACAATAAAATACCCATAGTGCTTCTTCTTAAATGGAAGGGTTTTTTTCATCACTTCTGTTGCTGTTTGTTATTCCTTTAAATTTGATGCTGAATGAATCAGACTCAGTGTTGCTGCTGTCACATTTCATGCATGATCTCAGTATTTTCCGGGCAGAATGTCAGCTTGGCCTGTGTTTTGGGAAATTGGAGTAGTGTGATGGATCACATGAGCTTATTATCTCCTTGTTTACCCCTACTCCCCATTTAATTTCTCTTAGGTACAGCTGTTTGATACAACAACTGATGGCAAGTAATTAAAGTGTATTGCTAAATGAAAGACAGGAATAATGAAATCTAAACTCTGTCCGAAGATCTGTTGTAGGTTTTCTGCATTACTGTGCATAAATCCTTTAGTCTTTTGTTTTTGTGAAGACAAAAATAATGTTTTCCTCAGGGTGGTGTTATAGCAGCATGCCATAGAATCATAGAACATGCTGAGTTGGAAGGGACCCATCAGGGTCATCAAGTTTAACTCCTGGTCCTGCACAAGACCCACTGTGTGCCTGAAAACCTTGTCCAAACACTTCCTGAGCTCTGTCAGGCTTGGTGCTGTGACCACTTCCCTGGGGGGCCTGTTCTAGTGCCCAACCACCCTCTGGGTGAAGAATCTTTTTCTGATATCCAGCCTAAACCTCCCCTGACACAACTCCAGGCCATTCCCTCAAGTTCTGTCACTGGTCACCACAGGGAAGAGATGAGTGCCTGTCCCTCCTCTTCCCCTCACAAGGAAGTTGTAACTGCTCTGAGGTCTCCCCTCAGTCTCCTCCAGGCTGAACAGACCCAGTGACCTCAGCTGCTCCTCATGTGGCTTCCCCTCCAGACCCTTCACCATCCTTGTAGCCCTCCTTTGGACACTCTCTAATGGCTTTATGTCCCTTTTATATTGCGGTGCCCAAAGCTGCCCCCAGCACTCGAGGTGATGCCATCTCAGAGCAGAGCAGGACAATCCCCTCCCTTGCCTGACTGGTGATTCTGTGCCCGATGCCCTCAGGACACGCTTTGCCATCCTGGCTGCCAGGACCCTGCTGACTCATTCAACTTCCCATAGACCAGGACCCCCAGGTTCCTTTCCACAGCGCTGCTCTACAGCTTCTCATTCCCTAATCTACATGCACAACCAGTGTTGCCCCTCCCAAGTGCAGAATCCAGCACTTGCCCTTGTTAAACTTCATACAGTTGGTATCCTTCAGAGGTATTAAAAATGAGATGCTTTTGTCTTTGCTGCTTCTTTAAGAAAGCAAGGTGAGTAGCTTTACCTTGAATAAGAACAGCGTATTATAATCTCCATTTGACCTTCTTGCTGGGGAATGCTTCTCTTTCGAGGTACACCCAGTTCAGTTATCTCAAATATTCCTTCCTCCTCTCCTCTGTTTCCTTTTTCTGTTTAAGCCTGTACTAGTTTGGAGCTGTGATCACTCTGCACTGCTAATGGCTCATAGCGTGTTTCCCTTCCACCACGCGAAGTGTGTAGAAAGCCCACGGACCTGGGGGGTGTATTTTTGGTGTATACTCAAGCAGCTGCACTACTGCTGAGACAAGCAAATGTGGAAGCTTTAGTGAAATGCCCAGTCCCCCAAATATAGAATCCAGCCACAAAGGCTGCAGGATTAAAGTAAGCCTGTTCACCTCAGCTCACTTCCCGCACATGTTGTTGCAAGGAAAAAGCAAATGGTTGTTTATTAGGGAATGATTTAGAAGATTATATTTAATTAAGGTGCTTGCATAGCTAAGTGCTGATATACAGCCACCTACTACAGGGAATGTGCCAGTTGCTTCAACTAACACTGTAAGATATTTAGAAGAGACTCTGTTTTTTGCATATTGTATTATTTATGGTGGGGACCATGATGTTTTAATTGATCTCCAGTTCGACAAAGGCAGCTTTTGCAGTGAGGAATTAATGGGTGAATGATGGGTGTTGGATAGTAGTCAGTGTTCCTCGCCACGGTAGTTTTTCTGTCTAAATTAAAAGAAGCTATCCATTTTAGTGCTCTGAAAGGGTTTTTCTGTTGTCTTTGTCTTGCCTTAGTAATATTTAGTGTTTGATTTGAAGTTACCATAGGAGTTTCTGATCTTTTGGCTAGGGCTGATCCATTTTAAATCTTGAAAATGCCAGATACCAAATATACCGCATCTCATGGCTCACAGTTGGAAGACGGAAGGAGGGGAAGTTGAACCTGATCAGTGAGCAGTTCCTTGAATAATCACTAATTTACCTGCTGCTTCAGTGAAGAAACATTTTTGAACTCTTATATTGCAGTGGGACTGTCAATCTACCTTTACAAATAACCCTCATAACTTCTAATGTAGCATAAGCAGTGTAATCATCAGGCAGTTTAAATGAGGATAGGGGAGGATAGGGATTAAAACTGTTCAAGGGGATTTAAGCTGTCAGATAATCAGTGGCAGGTGCCCTTTACTTGTGGCAGATGGCTTAGGTGTTGTCAGAGGTTTCACTGCAGAGCAAGAGAGAACTTGTCTTATTCTTTGCTTCCCAAAGCCAGCCTGAATGTGCACTGGCATGCTTTTCTTCTGTTCTGGCAAGGACCTTTGTAGCAGTGCATAGGAAAGCAAATCGAACTGAAGACTGGCATTTATGGTGATTTACATGATACACTTATGAACATTCAGCTGCAAACAACTTTTTGCATAATACCAGAAGTGTTTATTTGAGAGATGGAAAGTTAACTTCATCCTCATTGATGTACTTTCCTTACCTTTTTGGTTCTGTTAATGGGCAGTCTTTTTAGACCTATGTGCTTGAATTCAGTATGGGCACTTTCCTGTTCAAAACTATTGCATTGTTTTCATTTCAACAAGGTGTGAAAGTAGTAAAGAGGTTGAGCAGGTTTGTTCCACAGTCTCTCCAGTGGCTGTGGGAGTCCTGACTTTGATGTTCTCCTGTAAGCACGAATCATCTCTGCCTTCTCACAGTTCTGTGAGTGTTAAGCCAAGTCTACCTTAATGCCACTGGTGTTATCTTGCTGACAACATACTTCTATTGCCAATGAAGTTTGTGCAAACACATGTTAAACTGACGTTTCTTCATGCTCAGCTTTTGAATTCCTCTTCTGAGTGCATCACCTGTATTAGTAGATCTCTCCAAAGTAGACATGGAGTGAGTCAGATGCTTCATGTCAGCATAAAGAAGTATGAAAAGAAACATTTGTCCTGAGGGGCTAAATTTACAAAAGCAACTGGACCTGAATGTAAGTGTGTGGAAGTAGTTTTGTGTTCTCTGAGGAATCAGATATTGGAATAGCCTACCAGCCACTTGACACTGCTTATTTGTGGTCTTTTAAGATGCCAGAGGAAGATCAAAAAGTGTTGGTTCAAGTCTGCTAATATTGCTTGCTTTTCTTTAGTTGTGATGTGTTTTGCTGGTGATCAGATGTTGGCAGGTATTGAAGGTATGTCTTTCGGATGCCATCTTGCTGCAAATTCTAGCTACTGACTCGCTCTAGTCTCTCTCCTTTTATTTTCATAACATGTTGCAGATTTCAGTGGAGTTAAAACAGATTTCTGATGTGCTTAAATCAAACCTGGTGTAGATTTATACCTGGCAAGGGTTTAAGCAGAAATTAAAAATGAGTATGGAGTATAATGTGTGCACAGTGTAAGAGGAAAGTATCATTAGTAACCCTTCAGCCTCACAGCTACATACCAGCCTGATCAAAATAATTCTCTTCACATATGAAAAGCTTTAAGCAGCAATCCACTGAAAGTATCCAGTGAAGATCCCATGATTCCTACGAAAGACATGCCAAAGGTTTGGCAGTGAAGAATTTGTGCTTCATCCTTGGTGGAAGATCCTTTTTGCCAAGAGGCTGCAATTACTGGCATTGTTCACGAGGGTGTTGAACACATAAGCATCTTGTATTTCTTCTTCAAATCTTCCTTGGCCAGGCTGATTGCCTGTTCTTACTGATTAGACTTTCTGACACAAAGCTATGTTATCAGTAATGATCTGTTCTGTAATGTGCACAATTCTCTGGAGTGCTTTCAGGTAAAGGTGGTTTTGTGAAGGATATCCTTGACCTGCTTTCTTAATACAGTGTGGAGTGCTTGCTCAGTATGACTTGTCCTTTAATTTATTTTTCCCTGATTCTTTTTTGGGGAATATTAAATATTTAGATACCAACATTTTTGGAAGTGGCAGCTAAAACAGATTGATTTTCCTTACTCAGTCCCCTTCAGAGTGAAACATGAGTCCTTTTTTTTCAAATTCCGCCCAGATGGTATGCTGCTTAAAGTGAGCAATGTGTTGCAGTGAAAATGGACTACTTTCCCCTTCTTTCCTTCCTCCTTTACTTAACTGAGCACATCCATGTAGCTCCTATTTGGGTTGAATTCAAAATTAATCAGAGGCTGCAGAGTAAATATGTCATCTATTGGAACGCCAGCTCTGCCAGATTGAAGGGAGTTTCTGCCCCTGCCAACAGACAGTGCAGCAAGTTGGCTACACAAAACCTGATATCTTTATGGACCTTGTTAGAAAAATGGATGTGATGATGTGGTTTGGTCCTTTCCATGTGTGTCTTGAGTGTGTCTGTAACACTGCCCCTCCTTGTACGTGCACAGTGCTGTATTGGGCTGTGTGCTGAGTGGGCAAGAATGTCGCATTCCTGAGGGCTGAGAGCTGAGGACCGAACTGAGGATTTCTTTGAGGGGTTTTTTAAATCCATTAGGAGAGACTTGCAAAGTGTGAGGGAAGCAGGAGTAATACCATTTAAAGCAGTTCCACATGTGCCATTGTTTTGACAGTTTTTTAATCCACCAGTGGATTTTTTGGGCATGGAGTAATGCACAAAGCAAGTTTCTAGATGCATTGGCTGTGACTCTCAAATTGCTGTCTGTAACATGCAACTCTCCTAGGAGCTGATGAAGGTCATGTTTTAAGAGAAATATTGGTTGCTTTGAAACTGGATTGAGTCAGAGTTCCTGTGGTCCCACTCTGCAGCAAAGCTTGGGGTAGGGCTGTCTGCAGGTATCTTGATCTGTTGGTATCTTTTGTTTGTTCAGTGAAAGGGTTAGTAATACATCCTTATTTTAAAAGAACATTGGGGATGAATTTATTGTATGACAAAGGAAACCATGTAAACAACTTCCTGGGGAAAAAATAAAGTTTTATACCTGTTCCTGGAATGTTGCTTCAATCTAATAGGGTAGAAGTATGGCATTTATTTAAAGGAGTTGTTAAACAGAACAGGGACTTGGTAGTGCATTTTTAGGGAGGTTGTTTCTTTTTCATGCTTTTTGAAACTCTAAAAATTTCTAAGATTAGTTAGCTTAGTCTAAATATTTCATTAAAGGAATGTGGTGATCATAGCTACAGCTTCTCAGGCAAGATAGTAGCAGAAGATCTGACAGAAGTTGAGCTTTGGTTATTCTGCACAGGAGGTGTAACAGTGCATGAGATGCATCCAGTTGTTACGTTTCCTCTTGGGAACACCACGATGTATTGTGGGGAGAAGGCAGTTCTGTAGCTGGGGCAGGTAGCTGTGAGACCTGGTGTTGGTTCTTAGCTAGCAACTTGCGCAAGTTGAGAACAAGTCTCACTTAAATGTTCACTGAAGGACTTTTCATTTTGAATCAGTGCTGCTTCCATATGGAAGGGGAAGCAGGCTAGATGAGAGATATAGATACAAGGTTAGATTAAAAGGTAGTGCAGAGCAATGGAGAGAGATGCCATGAGATTGGCACCTTTTTGATGTTGCTGCCTAAATGTACTGCCTTAGTTGTTTAGGTTTTGAGAGAGCAAAAGCCTTAGTGATTTTTAGTTCCCTTGTCAAGCTTGAATAAGCTGTTTTATATCAGAGATTTATTCTTAGCCAGGACATTTCAGTTTTGTAATATCTGAGAACTTGCAAATTTTAATGAAGGTTATGAAAATTACTAGGAAGGCCTTCCAGTAATACCATACTGACCTGAAAGCTGCTTTTGAGGGGGGCTGTGGAGAAGGGAATTAGATTCTACTGTTGAAGCTCTTAGATGCTTTGTAACTAACTCGAGAAGAGATCATGTTAACTGAACCTTTACTTTGCAAGGAATACTGAGGTCTCTCTTCCCTGTCTTGATCTTACAATGGCATCCTGTAATTTTGTAATACTGTGGTAGATTTACTCCAGTTGCAGGCAGAGGTGGTGTTCATGCACTGGGAGTGGTTTACTAGCAGGAGATTGTGTAAATGCTGTCAGCTTCACCCTGCAGCTCTTTGAGTGTGGTGATTTTCGTTTGGTTATTACTTAACAGTAAGTAATACAAAGATACAAAGACTGAGCTGAATGTATTCAGTTACTGTTGTAAAGGGGAAAAAAAGCCATAAACAACAACAAAGTCGTTGCTGGTTGAACACAGAAGTGCAGAACTCAGTTAGCAGTGATGCTGTAAGGCTGCACTAGCCTGGGGGTGCTTATTGACAACACTTTATCTGTTCAGTATTTCGTGGCAGGAGTAGCCAAGGACAGACTGTTGCCATTGCTGATTTAAATTTAGGGACTCAGGCATGAGGCAGAGTTGGGTGTAGCGTTTCTCCAGAAGCTGCTGGGAGCAGTAAGGGCTCTGCCTGACTGGGCTGGAGCTGAGCTTGTTCCAGTGTGCTGTAGGCTGTAACAGTGTAGAGAGCAAACCTGCTGTTTCTCCATGGGAAGAACAGTGATGCAGGGAATGAAACTGAGGTCTGAATGACACTGCTAAAAGATGTCTAATTGCCAGCTGCATCCCTGGCCATGCTTTTTGGTGGCTGTCTATTTCTTTAAGGTGCTACAGCAGGAGAGTTACAGGTAGCTCTGGGTGTGTGGACAGTGGTTCAGATTGCCCACCTGCCTCAGAAGACCTTATTTCCACCTTTTTTTCTGGACTACATTGTCTTTTAACAGCTCAGGGCAGATTTCCATTAAGGCATCTGCCCTGTACTGGCAGATTCTTGAAACATCCCCAGGAAAGTCAGCCATTTGCAAGAAATAACATTTGAAAGGAAATACATTGTTTGAGGCAGACATAGGCTTAGAGACTACCTCCCTGAAGCATTCCTCTCATGTCTTTTGAAATAGTGATGTGAAACTTAGCGGTTTTGCCTGTGTCATGGATGGAGCATTTTGATATATTGTGGGGGAGGAAGGGAACCATCTACATTTGGCTGATTCAGGAGTTTCTGGAAAGTCTCATGCACTAATCATGCTATAAGTCTTATTGTTTTGTTAGATGTGTTTTCCAAATATGCCCATACAAATTAGATTCCTCCCTGGGAATTCAGGAATGAGCTAGGAAAAGGGTCATACCTGAAAAGTCTTATCCTGGCAGTTGTGATCTGCTCTGTGCCCTGTGCAGCACTTAAGAATGGGGCACTCACCATGTTGTGTTCATAATGTTTTTCCTTGCCCTTGGTGTCCAGGCCTTCTTGGGAGACGAAGGGGTTGGACTTCAAGAGCAACAAGCAAGATGGTGTTGGGATGGGCAGTGGAGGGAACCAACTACAGCTCTGCCATTCCCCCAGAATTCCAAAAGTAATGTGGTTATCCTCAAAACAGATAAATGATAGATAAATGATTAAGCTTTGTGTCAGCTTAGTTTGTTCTTCTTGGTTCTGAACTATGAAGGTATGCGGGTTGGCAGGGGGGACATGTTTTTGTGACACCTCTGTCCTTACCTGGGAAGGTTTGTATTTCTGGGTTTTTTGCCTGCTCAAGTGCATGTTGCCTGGGACTAGTCTGGAATATGACAGGAAGACAAAGGGAGGGATATTATTTTTCTCGCTCTCTGCCTTGTCTTGCAGCTTCCCCCCAGCTCTGTGACAGGTCATGCCATTCTGATGCTTATTAAAGCCGTTGAGTGTCATTATCTTTCCTTCACTGAAGTTCATGCTTCTGTGATATCTGCATTCCAAAAAACAATGCACAAAGTGAGAAAAATTATAGATTAAAATGACCGACTAGCACTGTGTTTAACCTTGAAGGTAAATCTCTGGGTTTCTCTCTCTCACTGTTCTCTTGATCTCCAGTATCCTGCTACTGTGCCCCTTCCACTTTGCAGACTCTCAGTGTAGGTAGCCTGTGGACAGATGTATGCCAGGGGACTGTATTAACACAAAGAAGCTCGATTCTAACTTTGATCAGCAGCACTATGTTTAAAACTTAATTGAAAACCTAGTATGAATTGGTTAGTGTGTTTCCTTGTGCATAGCCCTTGGCTAAGAACAACAAGGTATTCTGCAAGCTAAGTACTAATCTGACAAAAGCATGGGAGGATAAAGCTGGGTTCATGTAGCCTCATCTGTTTTACTTCTGTTTAAACTGAGCCTGTGCAGAAGAGAGAATTTTTTTTTAAACAAACATTTCTTTGACCTGAGTATACATAGAGGCTGTATGTATGCTCATAGAAAGAAAATAACAAGAGGAAGTCTGCAAAACGGAGTGTGAGAATGGAGAACAGATGAAATGAGAATTTAGGAAAAAGAAACTGCTACCAATTACCATGCTCAGGATACTGATAGGATAATGACAAAATAACCAGGGTCAGGATCCATTTGTTTCATCTTCGTTCAACCACTGATAAACAGTTTGCTCAGTGACAGCTTTTGCTGCCTTTGTTAAATCCTCAGTAAACTTACCTCTGTTTCGTTTGTCGCAGACAGCCAACTGTTGCCTGGGAATAACTTCACGAATGAATGCAACATTCCTGGAAACTTCATGTGCAGTAATGGACGCTGTATCCCAGGGGCCTGGCAGTGTGATGGGCTGCCGGACTGCTTTGATGACAGTGATGAGAAGGAATGCCGTAAGTGACCATTGCTGTGACCTTATCATGCCTTGTTTTATGAGGCTTGGCTCAGTAGTGTTACTGCTCTGTTCTGTAGTGTGTGTTAGGGAAGGAATAGAGCTGCTGCCACTTTTCTAATTGAGATCTTGTTGGAAAAAACACCCCAGCTTTATTGTTTGAGGTCTTTAATGTTTTTCAGTTTCCAGTTTAATACAGCACTTGGGGAAGTACCCGAGCAGATGAATAGATTGAGATGGACTTGACTTACGATTCTTCCAGTCTAAGAGTGATGCTCTCTGATTTTTTAGGGATCCTGCATGTACTACTTCAGCACTCTGGTCCAGTGCTGTAAGTTGACCTTCACTACCATCAAACCTAGTTCCTTTCGTTTCAAAATTGTTGACTGTATCCTGTTATTTTTGTTCTCTCCTATCAAAACGCAATTCTTAACTCTATGAATTTTAACAATAACTTTCTAAAAAATGGGCTAAATTGATTTGCTAATTGGTGTTTTTAAGTTTTAATCCTTCCTATAGAACTTCTAGTTCCAGAGAACTAAAAAACTCTGATCTGGTTCTCCTCTGTGATTTGGTCTTTTTCGTGGCATTAAGATTTAGTTACTGTTACTCAACCATTAATTAGCATGAAACTTTCTAGCCTACGTGTGTTAGCCAGACAGCACAATTATGCTGTAGCATAATGTTGTGAATTAAAATCCTGTTAAGAGTGGAAAAAATCAAATTTCATGTGATTCTAGAGCAACAGAGAAATTTCTGAGAAGTTACTGCTTTTCATACAGCAAATGTGGTTTCTTTACTTGTGTACTTTACAGAGGTTTTCATTACACTTAAATTGAACTTATAAGAAGCTTACCTTTCCCAGGACATTTCCAAGACAGCATTAGCTTTGCTTATGGAGCAGAAGGAAAAAAGAATAGCTTCTTTCAAATTACCTGACTAGAAATACCATGTGTTGTTAAATGCTCTTGCTTTTTTAGCTTGATTCCTCATCTTTAACCCCAGTAATCCATCCCTTTTAAATAATGGGGCTTTAATAACTGTGCTGTGTAAATCTCCATATATAGTTCTGCTTTAAGCCAGTGAGGTCTGCTCACTTTCTAAAGAATTAAAAGTATCTGTATGAAGTATCTGATGCTTTGCAGTCTTTATAAGGCATTAGGCTTGTGCTGCAACATTGAACACAGGTTAATTTAATTTTTTTCATACATAAATGTTAACCTTAAAGTATAGGCTTGTTATAAGGGTTGATCAGTGTTATGCATATCTGTTTAAACCCTAACAGAAATTATATCAGTGGGAGCTTTTCAAGAATAAAAGTATCTAAAGTTCAACCTGTACCTTTCAGTGAGATGTTCCTGATGACAACAGCTGTGTGACTCAGGTTCCTCATTACTTGGCTCCTGAATAGACTGCTGGCATGACTTTTGGTGTGCTGTTTCTACTTCTTAAAACAAGCTGAATGATGGTACTTCTTTTTATTTATAGGATACACATTGGGAGTTTTTGTGTCTCTGAGAATGTTGTCATTGTCTGCCTTGCATAAATTTTGTTTCACTTGATACAATTATGTGATGTTTATGAAGATTTTTTTAATGAAGCCTGGACTGGGTGTTTACCCAGGAATCAGTAACAAGAAAATATGCTTTGTGACTCTCTGTTCAAAAATTTCCTTACCAAAATCAGTTTGGTCTGGTGAATTACAGACAGTAATAAACATAGTAACTGACAATAAAATATAAATAGCTGTAAAATGGCAGTTCATAAAAGCTGTTCTTGTCACCACAGACTCAAATAAACCTCAGTGATGTAGGCTCTGCTGCAACTATGAATTTTAAGTTGCTGCTGAACTGTCCTTCCTGGGTTTTTTTTCAAATACTTTTATCCAGCTTGATTGGCTGACAGTTTCCTGGATGAGCATCCTTTTGATCCAACACAAATTGATGGAGATAATTAGACTGTTCTTTCCTCTTGCCATACATCTATCTGCTATCGGATCACCTTCACAAACGTAAAATTAGCATAGAAAAGAGACTTACAGGGAGAGCAATCGATTAGAGTCCTATGCTGGCCTGTCGTTAACAGGTCAGATAAGGCAAAACAGAATGGAGATAGAGATTCAAACGAGCACTACTTCTGTAGTGTTACCAACCAGTCTTTTACATTATAAAGTAACCAGAAGTTGGAGGCTTATACAGACCAAATCTAGTGTTAGATTTGTTCCCAGCTCAGAGATAAGGCATTGAAAAGCAGCTCTATAGGTATAATTTTCTTTAAATCATTTTAGGCTAAGCTTTGTTACCTTTCTTCCATCAGAACAGGGGTCTACTTCCTAAAACTTACTTTGCAGCAAAATTGGAGTGCTTTGTTTTCTGCTGTGATTTTGCTTTGCAGTAGCTGAGCTGTTGATGGTGAACACAAAGCCATAGGAGTTGTATTAGTAGCATGAGATGGCTGAGTTCCCAGGGTGTTACTACTCACAGCTGTACTTTAAGCTGCTTTGTCTGTGATTCCTCATCAAGTAACTATTTCACATTGTAAAGTGTTAACCTTGCTTTAAAATGCCTGTGCATGAGTAGGAGCTTGGTTACAGGGTTCATTTGTTGTGAAGATGAGTATGCTATGTTTTGGCATGCCCATGAGGAAGTAGCCATGCCACATGTGTGTGGTTGTGTGGAAAGCCTTTCTCTTTTGGTTTGTCTTATGTTGAATGTTGATGTCCAACAATATTTTATCAGTTCCATTGCTGTAGCATTTCATCCTATCTGTCTCCCTTTAAACAGGAAAACTTTGAACTCAGGGTCTGGTCCTCATTTTTTGTGGCCAGCAAGTAGAAAAGATAGTCTGGGTGTGAGGAGGAAATACAATGCAAAGCAGAATTACCTGTACACTGTCCATTCGTGTCTTATTTCTTCCCTCTCTTCCTTTTGTCCTTTTTCTGTCTCCTCTTCTGCAGGACCATCTCTGTTAACCATGTCACTTTGCTTGTGACCTTTCTCTTCATCTCCCATACTTGCCAGAACCCACATACCCACATACCATCTGTCATCTTCCATGGTTCCTCTGTGCTCTTACCTATGACCTTAACACTTCCCATACCAGCTCTCTTTGTGCTGTTTAGTGCATAGAACATTTCTCATACTCTTGCCTTCTGTCATGGTGATGTGATGACTGAAAAATGTTACCTGGTTTTATCTGGGGAGGAGGCTTGAGGAAGGCATGGGAGGGAGGGAATAAGCTGAGACAGTGACTTCTCGTTGTTATAAATAAGAATTACTTCTTGAAGAACAACCTCTCTTTGTTTTTTCCCCCAAGCCACTAATTGAGCTTGAAGAAGATTAATTTACTATATCAGTATGAATGTTTTTGTGGATTCTTCCAGTTCTCTGTAATTTGAGAAATCTGCTAGCATCAGTGTATCTCCCAATGGAGAACTGTTTTATAGTTCATTCCCATCTTCTGGTTCTCATTGGTTGGATTGCTCCTCAGCCTGTGTAGTCCAGTATCTGTCTTGCACATTTCTTTGAAATGTTGCTATTACTACTGCTTTTCACCTGTATAGATGATTTATAAAGGAAGCTAAGGCTCTTCTTAAAAAATGCAGAATCTTTACCAACAGGACTTTCCTGTGAAGCTTGGAGGGACTGATTGCATAGATCCTAAATCCTCCTCTGGCTGTATACCAGGCATTATAGATACCTGGAGTTAGTGCTTGCCCTAGTCAGGTTGGGAGCTGCGTGCTGTTGGCACTCAGTTCTTTTTGTTATCAGATGTAGAAGATCCAGCACTTTCCAAAGTAGAGAACCTGAATGGAAAGAGCATAGGAATGTGTGCTTGCATGTTTCGATACATTTTGAGGTAAATGGATTATCTTTAGTGCTGACTTTTATACCTACGTGCTGACCTATTCCTTTGGAGCCGAGACCTGCATCTCACTCTTGGAAGGATTCTCATCTTGAGATTTAAGAGTGCACTAATATTCTTAGTTAAGCTCATAATTTACTCTGTCGTCTCTGTTTCCTCTTTCCTTTGCTCTTTGTACATCTTTCTATTAGATTATTACAGAGGGAACATTGTGAACGCAGAATGGCTTTTGTCACTAATGAGCAGCAGCTAGTGGGGAGATGGCATGTGCTGCCTTTGTCAGCTAACGAGCAGCAGATGGTGGGGATTCAGAGCATGGCACATCATCCACGCTAAGTGCCTGGCATGACAGCAGCCAGAATTAGAGACATACCAAATACCCAGGAGTCTAGATTTTCCTTTGTCGCTCTTCTGAGAGATGCCAAATTTGTGTGTTCAGCTATGAGCAAATAGTGGCACACAGTGAGTCAGTGACTTGCTGTGTTAATCCAAGGGCTAAAGAGTGTAGGCTGAGGGCTAGAAAAAAGTTGTATGCAAAGATAGCCTTGGGGAGCAGTGTGTTCTCATGTTAAAAGCCTCTGTCTCATGTGTTTCTGTTTCCAGTTGTCACTGTTGCTCGTTCAACACAAACATAAAGGTAAAGCAGGTTTCTGAGTCAATGCTAAAAGCTGTGACTGGGTTGTATAGATGTCTGAACAAGGGGGGCATCATCCATGCTTGTAAGGATGTGCTGCCAACACACTCCTGCACTGGCTAGCAAGAGCTGGTCTGTAGAAACATCCGGAACTGTGGTAATAAAAAGCTCATTTCATCACCAGCAATCCATCGTCATCAAACCTTCCTCTGATCGTCCTTCAGACAGAGCAAGTCTCCTCCATGGGGGAGAATGTCTTTATTAAATGAAGTGCTGCATGAAAATGGTCCATTATAATTAGGATTCCCCAGACAGGTATTGAAGCCACCTGCCAAGCAGGCTTCCACTAAAGGTCAGTTTTGTCTCTTTGCCTGAGACACATGTGCTTGCAGGGAACCCACTGCAATCAGAACTAAAGGTTTTATAATGCTGCAGTCCTGGGTTACACTAAGTGTGGCGTGGTGAGCCAAGCTTTTCTGCAGTTTCACAGCAGCAGGCTAAAACTCTCATACTCCTGAACGCTGTGACTCATATTTGGCCAATCTGAGAAATCAGTTTAATCCAGGTATCTAGCAGATCTGGTAAGAACATTTCTGTTTCTGTATCAGGGAATTGAAGCTCTTGGCACTGCTGCTGAAGCTAGGGTCCTGGTGACAAATACTCTAGGAACTCCTACAGCTGGTAGGCTGCATGCCATAGCACAAGGATGAAGGTGTGAGGTGGGAATGTTTTCTGGTTATGGTTGTGACCATGCTTCTATTGCTTTTGCAAGCATTTTTAACTGTGTTTGTCAGGTTAGTAGAATAATATTTGAGATAGTCCTGTAATTACTTGTTCATTGCTGATATGTTGCCATATTAATCTTTGATTTCATCTTCTTTTGTTTCTCTTAACTGTGTTCTTGCTTTTACCCTGTAGAGTTGGAACTATGTGTTTATATATAAAAAACATGACCTATTTTGTCACATTGCATTCTGTGTCTATCTTTTCTATGTTGAATATGTTTGAATTTCCATTTAATCTATCTAAATGCACACAGGATTTTTTATAAATGCTTTATCGTCTCAGAAGATTTTATAAATCTGGTGTTGTGGGCGTGTGGAGTGCTGGGGTGGGAGATGTGGCACAACGAAGACTGCATCATTCACAGTGTATGTATCTGCACACTTGCTCGAAATCTTCTTTGTCTCTGCACTGGCAGGGACTTAAACGGGATTAGCAGTATATTGTAGTTGGAAATTAGAGCCCACAGTAACCATTTTTAAGCTTCCCTGAGGTTTGCTGTACCTTATTTTCCTTATTTTTTCCATCTCCCATAGACAGCTTTCCTACCAGACAAGTGTTTACTGCTCCCTCTGGTGTTCACTTGCAACAAGTGTTGGAGCTCCCCGCGCTGAGGAGCGGCGAGGTTCGTAGTGATCAGTTACACGGGGCCCTGGAGGAGAGAGAAAGAGTCTTTTCACAGGAACGCCAAAATGAAACCCACGCTCTGCAATTAGTAGCCCGGGTTTCCTAGATTATGTGAAGAATATTTTCCTGTGCTCTAAAACCTTTCATTTGGGAAACTGAAACTCTTGGAGAACAAAGGCAAGTTAACTAGGTTTTCTTCGGGTGAATTTTGACTGACTTAATTGCATCCAGTTTCCACAAAAGAGGTAGTTTTTAAACAACTACATGTATTAAAAGCTTCACAGCATCTGAGGGTTGGAACGTATTTAAAAAAGAAAAAATCCTAGTGAAACCAAAGTCGTGTCTGAGGAAGTTGGTCTGTCATTGGAGAAGCTCTTGAGTGCAAGAACTCCTACACTGCCTGGCACAGGCTGCAGTAGGAAGAAAGTGGATTGAGTGGAGACTGCAACAGCTTCAAAGCCATGTCATGTGCCTGGAAGCCTCAAATGAGGACTGTCAGACTGCCTTGTCCTGCCCTCTTTGATGTAGGGTATATTTCAGAAGGCAGCCTTTAGATTTGTTGCTGTTCACTGCTTTAAAAGAAACCCAAACGTAAATGATGGAGTTTGCCCTCAATCAAGAGCATACTTTGAGTCTGCTCTATGGGAAGCTTACAGTTGATATACTAAGGCACATTGTGTATCCATGCTTTTCCCTTTCTAAGTCCCAAAATTATAATGGAGGCAAAGACAAAATTTATTACTAAGTGGTCATTACTAACAATTCAAATCATTCTGTTGACATTCTGAATTCAGATGTGTGTCCTCACCTTACATTACAGTTTGCAGTGAGAGCAGTCAAAATCATGACTTCCACACTAGTAAGAATAAGTAACCAGCTTTAGTAGCCACTTTGAAAGACAGAGAAAAAAGGTCTTGTAGAGACAATGAGTTCTGCAATCTTTATAAGCTGTTTAATGAGTGCTTATTATGATAGTACAGTTATTACAGCTGAAGACATTTTGCTTGGATTTAACCACTCAGCAGGGTCAATCTAATGAATGGCTTTCATGTACAGGAACAAAGGGTACAAAGTAACTCTGGCTCCTATCCTGCTAAATACTAGGCTTTCAGTTCAACAAGCTGAGCTCAGTTCACTGACGAATGAGATGCAGTGTTTTGTTAAAAAGAAATGTCTGCCCAATTCAGAAGGGATTGTTTAAACCAGCTGAGGATCTAGAAATACAGCAGTGGGCCAAGACTTGGGCAAGGACACATCCTACCCATCAATAAAGATTACTGAGTTTGAATTAATGTATCAGTAGCTCCAGAAAATTATTCTTAAAGCATCAGTTAAAAGCCTGATGTAGACTAAGGGTAATTCTGTAGAAGATGAGGGGCAGGGTGATATTTTCAGGAGATGCTTTCAGATTCCTGGGATTAAGATCCAGCAAGATCTGCAAGAAATTTTTTGGTCTGCTGCATCATGTGTAAAGGTGAAGGCATCTCAGCTGCTGCAGTCTGTAGCTGCTAGCCAGGTGCATTTTTAGCTTTGAGAAGTTCCCATTGCTGGTGTCTGGTAAGTTGTATTCTGTCTTGCTAGTGAGCAGCTTATAGTAGTGCAAGCTAAATAGCTCTGAAGTGATACTGTATCAAAGCTCACTACATTTTGGCGAACATAAGTATTCATTAGTTGCTTATTTGCAAGTAAGTGATTTAGTGACCTGGGACTTAAAAAAAAAACCCAAAACCCCAAAAAATCATGAAAGGGGAACTCCAGCATCAAAATCACTTTTTCACATCTGAGGATTTTGTTATAACCTTATAATTGTAACCTGATTCAAAAGTATTGGAGCTGAACTTGTAGTCTTTAGTTTGTCATATCTGCTTCTTCAGGAAGTGTGGAGTGGCTGTGATAAAGTTCACAGTGTTTATCAGAGGCTTAGATGGCTGTGAGCTTTGGTCTTTGTCTGTGTGTAGTTGTGGAGGTGGTGACAAGCCTCTGCTGCAAATGGATGTGTCCCAAGACAGACAAATGGTTGATACAAATAACAGGGCTAGCTGTCAAATACTGACGGATTTGAAGTGCTCTGTGATCAAGTTAAAGCATAAATGCAAAAGGAATGTGTTAAAATAACTAGTATTATTACAGCGTCTTGAATACTTCATAGGTCTGAGTAGTGCTAAAATCTATGTGTAAGGTGGAAGTGGGAGGCTTGTGGCTTTTTTTTGAGAGTATGATCAGGGAATTTGACTTTCCTTGTAAACAGGACTAGCAGTCTACCTTTGTGTTGCCCTGCCTTATGCTACATCTCCATCTAGTGCATTTTACATGCCTATGGAGAAAACAAGGCTGTAAGGAGTCACAGAATCTCAGTATAAAAGAATGATTTGAATTGGAAGGGATTTCTGAAGATCATAGTCCAACCCCCCTGCTAAAACAGGCTTGCCTGTAGCAAGTTGCATGGGATCATGTTCAGGTGGCTTTTTAATATCTCCAGAGGAGACTTGAGAACTTCTTTGAGCAGCTCTAGCTCTAGACTGAGTACTCCCAACACAGCCTCACCAGGGCAAGGTAGAAGAGCATTGACTTCACTCCAGTTCTCAGGTACCTCTCCTGTTCTCCATGATCTTTGAAAGATGAGGGAGAATGGCTTAGCAATAACATCTCTTAGTACTTGTGGGTGTATCCCATTGGGACCTATGGATTTGTGGGTATCAAGTTTGCCTGATTTCTTACCTGTTCCTCCTCAACCAAGGGAAAGTCAACTTTTCTCCAAACTTTCTCTCTTGCCTCCATGGTTTGGGATTTGCAAAGGCTGGCCTGAGCAGTAAAGACTGAAGCAAAGAAGCCATTTGGTATCTCAGCCTTCTCTGTATTCTCTGTCACCAGCGCACCTACCTCATTGCCAAATGGGTGGGCCCAAATTTTCCCTGGTCTTCCTTTTGCTACTGATGTACTTGAAGAAGGCCTTCTTGGTGTCCTTGACATCCATTGCCAGATTTAATTCTAAATGGACCTTAGCTTTCCTTGTCACTTCCCTGCTTGCTCTGACAATGTTCCTATGTTCCTCCAAAGTGGCTTGGCCCCTTTTCCACATTCCATAATATTTCTTTTTCTTTGAGATTTGCCAGAAGCTCCTTGCTTATTCATGCAGGTCTTCTGCCCCCTTTGCTTGATTTCTTATTCACAGAGATGCACCTGCCCCTTTAGGTGCATCCTTATGAACAAGAAGTCAAACAATCTTGAGGGTGGAAGAAGCCCTACTTGAACATTAACCAGCTCTCTGGGACCTACCTTTTAGGGCCATAACTCAGGATTCTTCCTCCAGATTCCCTTGGCCTTGAGGATGCCAAAGTTAACTCTCATGTTGTCCAAGCTGTAATTCTAGTTATTGCCCAGCTTCCTCCTTTCAGGAGCTTGAATTCCACCATCTCATGGTCACTGCAGCCAAGGCTGCCCCCAATCTTCATATCCCCAACCAGTCCTTCCTTGTCTGTCAGTATGAGGTCCAGCAGCAGACCTCTTGATGGCTCCTCCACCACTTGCATCAAAATGTTACCATCAGTGCTCTGCAGGGACCTCCTGGGCTCCTGTGTGCCCACGAGTTGTTTTTCCAGAAGAGATCAGAGTGGCAGAAGTTCCCCCTGAGTACCAGGGCCTGTGGCCATGAGGCTCCCTCCAGCTGACTGGGGAATTCCTCATTGACTTCCTTGTCCTGACAGGATGGCCTGTAGCAAACACCTGCAGCAGAGCCACCCACATTGTCCCTGAATTCTTACCCATGAGGTCTTGTCTTGTTCTTGACCCAGCCCGAGGCAGAGCTTGATACATCCCGGTTGCTCTCTCACGTAAAGAGCAGTTCCACTGCTTCCCCTTGCTGGCCTGTCTTCCCTAAAGAGAATATAGCTATCCATGACAGCATTCCAGTCATGGGAGCTGTCCCACCATGTCTCTGTAACTGCAGTGAGATTGTGCACACAGATCTGTAATTCTTCCTGTTCTCCCCATGCTGTGTGCATTGGTGTACAGGCATTTCAGAGAGGTAATTATTCCTGCAGGTTTCCCTGGAGGAAGGGGTGCAGGAAGATCCACCAAAGCCACAATACACCCTTGAGGTGGTTTTCCTTCTGGATCTCATCTTGGGAAGCAGATAAGGAACATTTGTTGTTGCACTGGTTGGCCTGGCTTATTCCCCAATGGGATGTGATGTAGTGAGTGTTGCCACTTAAGACCTCACACCCCGAATCCTTCAGTTTAAAGCCTGCTCACTGAGTTGGCCAGTCTTTGCCAAAGATTCCCTTGCCTCTTTCAGACAGGTGGATCCCTTACAACACTATAAATAAGGATTATTTTTTTATATTGACAGCTTTTGGTAGGGAATGTGTTAATACATGGAAGGAGAAAATCTAACAGCAGGGTCTGAACTTAGGAAGAGAGAAGCATTCTACCAGAATTAGCATCCTGGAAGCATCATGGCAATGAAAAGCTGCAGTCAAAGTAGATTTTCTGTATTAATGTTAATGGAATAAGCATTGTCATGTGCTAGGATTCCAGGCTGTCAGGTGTTGTGCAAACAACAATTGTAGAAAACTGTACAAAACCAATCTTCAGTTGTCTTATTCTTGCTTATAACTCAATAATAATTTGTGTAAAAATCTAATGAAATTAACACCTCTTTTTCTAGGTAACTAGTATATATATATCAGAAAGGTAGGCATTACTCAATAAAAGTAGTTGTATGTTTTGTAGTAGCTGCACATACATACATGGAAGACCTCTGGAATTCTATGCACATCTCAAAATCACTGAGTTCTTTTAAGTCTCCTTCTGTGTTTCTTGCTGCTTCCTGTCATCTTCTGGTTGACCTGGAATATTTCTTGCAGGTAGGTAACAAACATCAGAATTCTTAAGCAAAGCTGAGTATTAAACAATGCATGAAATGAGCATCTGCATTAATTGGGAGAATGCTATAAGCCAGCTGCTGATCTTTTTGCCACTTATTCAGATGGCTCTCAAACTTGGAATATCAAACTGGAATTAGCTCTTGTTTTCACTCATGATTAAGCAACCAAATACTTAGTAGTTATAATAAGATTTGTAATTAAGTGACCATGGTGAATGTTTCATTTAAAGCTCAATTACACATGAGTAAGGGCAAGTGCAATAGCTGCTTACGTTTGCTAGCTTTTTATGCAGGGAGATCAAGAGGGTTTGTGGTGCTAATTATTTAATCCTCTTGATGGGGGTCAGTAAATAGCCCAGTTGGAGAGCTTGGAATTGGACAGGTTTAACAGTTGGATGGAATCAGTGACACAGCTGAAAGAAAAAGAGCGGGTAGGTGGTATCCTGGAACGGAGTGAGGGACTGTAGCCCATCAGACACACAGATGTTCCTGAGGACCGCTGCTACTGCAGTGCCTTAAGAGTGGTGTTCTGTCCTACCTGTTTGCATCCTGAGTAACTTAACAGCTCTGAAGTTGTGCTTAATTTGTCCTTTAGTATGATGTTGTTTGAGTTGTTTAGTGAGTAGTAACTTCTAAAATACTTCTCCTAGTGAGAAACTACATTACTGAATGTCCGAAAACCAAGGTTTTTGTCTGTGCTCTCTTCTGACATCTTGTCTGTTTTGTGATGATTTTTGAAGACTTAAAAAGTCTTAAAAGACTTTCCTAGACCATGAAAGACTATTTTAGGGCCTTACTGTCTGGCAAGAAGTAAAGGCCACTGACTCATAGTCATTCAGCTCTGAAATGCTTTCTTTTTTCACTTTTTTAGAAGGAAGCAGTTTACTCTTCATGGCAGCAGACTCTTGTGGCTTTTTTTTGCTTTAGCGTTGTCCTTTCTCTCTTACTGCTAACTATAGTGTAAATATTACTCATGTAAGTGGGGGATAATTTACTATATTGGAAGCAACCTCTGATGCTTCCTACTGGGCCACTTTCACTACTTAAAAAACATAAAATTGCGTCCTTTAAAGCACATTTTAGGTTCTTTTTCTTTGTGTTTGCATTAGCAGTTTAAGAATAGCAACTCTTTCACCTACCTGTTTAAACAGGGAGCAAAGGCAAGAGTGGCCCAAGGGCTTTTTGTAGTTGCAATGAATTCTCTGCAGTTGACTGTGTTTTGTATCATAACTCATTAAATTAAATAATTGCTTTGTTTTGAATTGGAGAAGTTCTAGCATAGTAGACTGTTGGGTGCATTTCATACTGGAAGTATTACTCAAGTGCTAGCTTTTTTGTAGATAGGAAAAAGCAAGCAGAGGAAGTGAAACTTCTCTGTGTTGTTCTGCAGGAGAGCCCTGTTCCAGAGCTATGTGAGCCAGCAAATGATGCATTTGCCTTCAGTGCTGAGGCAGCTGAGTGACTGCAGGTAGCAATGACTTTCCCATTGGGAACAGAACTAAAAATACTGTAGGGTTCAAACAGCAATTAACTAACCCAAAATAACTTTAAGTGATAACAGGGTTAGAGTTTATATTAGTTCTTGGGGTGAAAGGAATCATATCCTGGTGTCATCCTGCTTGTGTTACATAGTGTTGTCAAATCAGTCCTTCTTTGTAAATTAAAGCCTTTATCTCCTTCATGTAAAGCCTGTACTGAAATGCTGCACCTTGCCACGCATTCATCAAAAGAATCTGGCTTTACAGTGCTGTGTGATGTGGCTGTAGCATCCCTCAACCTAAATTAACAACAGCAGAGAAGTTTAAGGTGGTTCATTATCAAAATGAGGAAAATACCAGTGGTTCTACAATAATGCAGCATCTGCACGCAGAGGTTTCTGTCTGGAGAGCCGCTCTTGTCGCATGCAAGTAATCCAGTTTTGATTAGCTGAATAAATCAATATCTGTTGTTGAGTTGAGATGTGTAGCTGTGAAGCAGCATAAAGTTACTTTGCTTGATTGCTACTTGAAGAGGTTCTAGGGCAACAATTTGAGTTCAAAGATGCTCCTGTGCAGTTTACTTCAATCTGTATGTTGTTGCAAAATGTCAGCTCTTGTATCTGCTACATCCTGTTTCCTCACTTCAGAGTGCAAAATAGTGGAGAAATATTTTAAACCAGAAATGTTTGTAAAGTTAAAAGAAGGAAATAGGCTTATCTACTGGCCACATCATGTGGGGTGCCCGTTGTGTGCTATCTTTGCAAGTTGCGTGCAATAAGTGCCCAGTTCACTACCTAGCTGGAGGTGTAGATTAGCTGGCACAACAGTGACACAGTCATAGAATCACAGAATAGTTTGGGCTGGAAGGGACCTTAAAGATTATCTAGTTCCAACCAGCCTGCTGTGAACAGGGACACCTTCCACTATACCAGATTACTCAGAGCCCCATCCAACCTGGCCTTGGACACTGATAGGGATGGGCATCCTTAACTTCTCTGGGCAACCTGTGCCAGTGCCTCCCACCCTCACAGTAAAGAATTTCTTACTTGTATCCAAGCTAAATCTCCTACTGCCTTTCAGCTTAAGTCCTATAACCTACCACATGCCCTTGGAAATAGTCCCTCTCCAGCTTTTTTGTAGATCCTCTTTAGCTACATAAGGGTCACAGCAAGGTCTCCCCAGAGCCTTCTCTTCTCCAAGAGAAGAGAACAACCCTGACTCACTCAGCCTTGCCCTGTAGGAGACGTGCTCCAGTCCTCTCATCTGTTCTCTGGACTCCCTCCAACAGGTGAATGTCCCTCCTGTGCTGAGAACCCCAGAACTGGATGCAGCACTCCAGGGGTCTCACAAGGACAGAGAAAAGGAACAGAATTCCCTCCCTTCCCCTGCTGGCCACACTACTTTGGATGCAGCCCAGGATGCACTTGGCTTTCTGGGCTGCAAGTGCATATTGCTGGGTTATGTCCAGTCTTATCCACCAGAATTCCCAAGTCCTTCTTGGTTGGGCTACTCTCAGTCCATTCACCCTCCAGCCTGTTTTGACGCTAGGGTTTTCCTTGATCCAGATGCAGCACCTCGCACTTGGTCTTGTTAAACATGCAGTTATTACTGTTAATTATAGAATGTATTTGATACCTTTGCTGCTCCATCTATGAAAAGAAAAATCATCTGCCCATCACAGATCAGCTATAACATTCTAGTCAGGTTCCAAGTCATTGTAGCCAGGAGTATCAAAATTGCTTTTATTCAAGAGAGTTTTCTATATGCTGTATAAGGTTTACACAGTATATGCTCAATCTGATTTCTTTTCCTCTGCTATTGTGCATCTTTGCTGAGAAATAGTAAAATGGATTATGCTTTTTTAAAAATAGTACTGTTTCACACTTGGGATCCTAAAGATAGCAAAATGTTTTTCTGTTACTGCTGTAGAGCTGTGCCTGCAAACTGTCACATCCTCAGTGGAGTGCACTACTGGTCCTGTGGGGAAGTTAGTATTTTTTTTAGAGCTTTGAAAGAAGAGGGTGGGAGGATTGGTTTCTGTGTAGCATAAGGAGTGACTTCACACACTTGCACATACAACTGCCAAAATAGTTTTTTTGAACTTAAGCAAAGCAACCTGGAGGGAACATTTGGCAAGCTTGTATTGTGGCCAGCAGCTCTCTGCCACCATCTTCACCATTTGCTTCATGTTTGAATTTTAAGAGATGAAACGAGTATTTTAGTGAAGAGCAATTTCTTCCCCTGGGTAATGGAGTCACAGGAGGCTCCTCAAGTGCATGGTAGGTCACTGACACCTCTTTTTAAATACCATGGCGATTCCCTTTTGTGTAATGTAAATACAGATTCACGTTTATCTTCCAGTTCTGGGTCACTTCTGTCATGACTAGATAACAAATGAAGAGTGGAACTGGAGTGAATTGATCCTTTCTGCCATAGGCTCACAAATTGGTTGAATGACAATTTTTGGGATGTTTTTTATGCTTGCTATATTGAATCCAGACTGGATCTGTATTTGAGTAGCTTTTCTTACAGTTATGTAAGTTGCTCTGTGGTTTCTTGCTGTATTTCACCTCTTCCTGTCCAATGTGTGGTCACTCAGTTTCTTCCTTTCTGGAGACATGGGTTCAGGAGGACTTGCCCATTCTTTTAAAAACAACCAGCTTCTTCCCTCCCCTTTCCTTTAGCTGGTTATAATACCTTGGCTAAATAAGGTCAAGCAATCCACATGTGCCTGTGTCCCTTTTCACTTCTCTTCTGTCATTCACTGATGTCCCCTTAATTTTTGATTACCCTGAGCTTGTTTCAACCAAGCGTAACAGAGAAGAATATAGATTGCAAAGACAATGCTGTCCTTGAAAGCTTATTGAGGCTGAAATTACTGAAATAGTCAAATAGATAGCTGCTGGCAGATAAACGTAAAGCTTCTCACACATCTGCCTGAAAACTTGAAACCCGTGCAGTAGGAGACACAATGATGGGCAAAGGAGAAGAAAACTGTTTTTGTAACAGTCATGTAATGGGAGTAGGAATTGCAGAGGAATACTGGAATAGTGAAGCACATGACTTGAATGTGCTATAGGCTGTCATGATCCTGTTATATGTATCTGTTACTTGTTAGGGTGCCGAAGAAGTGGAGAAAATGATAGTGGAGAAAATGTTTAGGGTATCTCCAGAGATGCTGTAGAATGGGAAGGTAGGTTTCTGCTCTGGAAGAAATGATTGTGCTTTCTATAGGAACCTTATGAGCAGTGACCAAAAAATACTTACTTGAAAACCTTGAGAAAACTATGACAGAGGACAAGAAGGATGTCAAATTGAAAATAAAGCTGAAATTCCTCAGTGGACTTCTCCAGAGTCAGGGTACGTGACTTGGACTAAGCCATCACTGATTTCTTGTTTTTCCTGCATTTGTGTACAGCATATGAAAAATGCATTTTGTGTCTGAAATTGGAACTTGGAAAACTAAGTTCTGTTTGGGAGGAAGGCTTGTGTCTAGTAAGCAACTGGCTGTGTTACTAGGGGATCACCATGGTGGTTGAAATGCTCTTTTATATTTCTAGGGTCTCTAATGTAACTATAAATTTGGATTGGGTTTGGTTTGTGTACATATCATGGCTTTTGCAAACACAGAGAATTTCATTTGGGTTTTGTTTGTTATTTTTTCCTTCCCTCCAGTTAAAAGAACATAAAATCAGTGGACTATATAAAAGGGAAGCTTTTAGATAATTTGGAGGTGTTTCGTTTCTTGTTTGTTTTTGCCTTGTGGTTACTAGTGTGTTTTTTTTTATAAACAGTTATTCTAAAACAGAATTTTCTTGTTCTCTGGCTGCTTTCTCTGGAGGAGAAGATAGTGAAACGTCTAGGGATAAAATGTTCAACTAAACAATATATAACTATCTAAGTAATACTTATATTAAATAATTGTCCTGAATGGTTTCTCCCTCTTTCTTGGTGAGGTGTCTGTATGCTTTCTGTGGAAGAAAGAGTTTATTTTCCAGAAACTTGACTTTGTTCCTGGTCATTCCAGCGTGTTTTTCTTCCAGATGTGGCCAAACATCAAGTATTACTTATGGCTTTACTTGGTAGATCAAGGTAATGTCCCAGATCTGCTTTGTGCCCTTCGGGGCTAGAGCAGCTGTGGATGTTGTGACCTGTGTCTGTCATATGTGAAACAGGGCTCTTGCTGCGCTCACCACCACTTCTGGCTCTGACAAGGAACATGCAAGCGCATGACCT
Organism: Pardalotus punctatus; assembly: GCA_013400915.1. Lineage (NCBI taxonomy): Eukaryota > Metazoa > Chordata > Aves > Passeriformes > Pardalotidae > Pardalotus > Pardalotus punctatus. The sequence goes on from VZTX01002894.1 coordinate 167,940, forward strand.
CTCTTTTTCAGAGGGCCAGAGGCTCAGGTTATGATGATTCACAGTCTGAAATCTGTCAGGAAGAATAAGGCTAAGAGAGTAAGAGAACAGTCCATGTTAGAAATGTTGGAAGTAAATAATTTTGAAGCCTTAATTTGTCAAGATTTTCAGAGAGGACAAAGAGCATCATCGAGTATGATTTGCCAGAAAGTTGATAGCCTCTAAATTCAAACCCCAAATGACTAAAGTAAACCTGCTTGAGGAAATGGGATCCAGTAAATGTTAACAGAAGCAAAAGAACAATTGCTTCCCCCTTTTCTTATTTCTTCTCCTTCTTGAAACTCTTGGAACTTCTTCCTTTTGTTCTTTCCTGGAACTGTTCTGGGTCAAAATACACCTCTAAAATAAGAAGTTGTCTAGAAGCAGTCATTTGGCTTGGGGAATGTAGATTCACTCTATGGTTTCAAAAAGATGTTAGCTTTTATAGAAAGGAAAACAACAACAAAACCACAACATGTGAAGCATTGGGCACCTCTTCACATACATGTGCTATTATCACACTCTTCCAGCAGCATCTTGGCTGGCTTGCTAATATATTAATACAGTCTGCTTGCTTTGATGACACTGAATCTGTTGCTGAGGTTGTTTTGTTGCTTTTGTTTAAAGACTGGGAATATGATGGTGCCTCACACCTTGTGGTTACTGAGTTATTTAGTTGAGATAAGTCTGTCTCAGAGCTCTAACACAGAAGTTGTTCTTTGAAGTTGTGTGAAGAATTGCAGGGGCTCAAATGTCTCTGCTGACTGCTGTTGCCAGTGGTGCGAAACACAGCAGCTACTTCAGGGTAATTTATCGCCTGTTTTTGTGCAAAGTAATGGCTCACTTTCTTTTCCCCAATTGGACCTTCCATACTCTTCAGAAAAAGTGGTAGTTGAATATATGAAATTTAGTGATACATCTTATTTTACGTTTCATAATTCTAATTGAAAAATACTAGTGTAATGAAGAAAAACATGTAAGAGAGGAACTTCAGGAATTTGGTTTTGGAGGACACTAAATCAAGTGAGAATTACTGTAGTTGTGATTTAAAATAGTTTATATGTATTCTGTTGAGTGATGGAAGAGGGCTTTGCTACAGGTGTACTTAGGAGTTAATCCTGGAAGAGAGGATTCCTTCCAAATTAATGCTGTCTATCCCTATTGATTTTTTTTTTTTTTTTTGTATGTACACTGATAGTCCCTGACCTTGTCCTGGCCTTGTAAAACTATGCATGTTGGTGTATTGATGTGCCGTAGGGCCACATTAAAAACTTGCCTCTTGCTGAGATACCGAGATCTCTCAAATTTCAAAACCTGTGAGTTGGAAGTACATCTTGTAGATTTGGTGTAGGAGTAGGAAACGTTTGCTTAAAAGGCTGGCAAACCCTGGATCTGGCTTCTTTTCTGCTGTTTTCCCATCAGTGGCATTACCACATTGCACCTTACACACCTTCCTGCAGCTACCAGCATACTCTTCCTGCAGAGGCTGCCTTTGCCTTAGGGGGGACTTTCTGAAGAGTTTGGTGTCCTGTGATGCGGTCCATCAAGTCATGAGATAATTTGAAAAGGCAAAAACATAACCATTTGTCTTGTAAAATTACTTTTTATGTTGTGAGTTGTTTTGTTCTCTGCTGATGGTACCACAGGAATTTACTAGTGCTTGTCTTGAGCATCATGGTGGAACCATCTGCATCACTCTGGCTTAGGGCAGTGTTCTCTTCTTGCTATGAAGAGTTGTTGTGCAATAAAGTAAAAAGTGTGTAGTACTTGAGATCATAATGAGATTCTGTAATCATTTGTTAAACACATTTTGATACTGTTGTTATTATTTAGTGTTTTATGAATAGCTGCACTGATACCATATATGAAATAGATGTAGCTTCTGCCCTGAATAATTGCAGCAGGAGATATGGTGGTCCTTCTGCACCCAATTTATATAAATCATATTGAATAAAGGCAGTGTTAATTATAGCGCTTTCTTTTTAGAGTTTGCAGCCTGAAAAGTATTTTATGAGGATCTCTTGTGTTTCTTGTTCTCACAAAGACACTAATTTACTTGGAAGGCACCTAACATCAGTGCCAACAGCACTGCATAGAGCGCCCTTGACTGTACTGCTATGAAAGGATCTCTAACCATTGTAAATTGTTTCCCTCACCTCTGCCCACTTCTGTCTCTTCTTGCAGCAAAAGCCAAGTCCAAATGTGGTGCCACGTTCTTCCCCTGTGCTAGTGGGATCCACTGCATCATTGGCCGCTTCCGGTGCAATGGCTTTGAGGACTGTCCCGATGGCAGCGATGAGGAGAACTGCAGTAAGTGGGAGCCTGCTTGCAAGTGAGGGCAGTGCTGCTTATTTCAACTAGTTGATGTTATTTAGAAAGGAAACATTCAGTAGCCTTCAGTTTGAGTAAAATATTCTCCCTGTTATTTAAGACCCAGATGATCTCTGGCTTTTCACTTCATTAGTGCCTCTGCCTTTTTACTTTTTAAGGTCCATCTCAGTCTTGCTTTGTATATAATGCCTGTATAATACTTCAAGCCCTTGAAATGAGTTTTAAGCTGCATGTTTGCTTTGAACATGTTCTCTGTAATCAAATGTAACTCAAATTGGGCAAATATTAAATATAATTTTAATTGTTCCATTTTTGTTTGCCTGTTTCTTGTCACTGAAGAATATCATGTATTTGGTCATCAGCACACTTAGATTTCTCTATTTACACATGTTCTTAAGCAACAAAAAAGCAAATAATGGCATATTTAGTGAAACAGGTTCTTGGAAGGAGAGGGAGGTTCTTGAAGCCAGACATGCCTGCCAATGCACAGCAGCAGGGAAGTTGTGGCAGAGAGATGGTCTGAAGTACTGCTTGTTTTGGGCTAAGCCCTCTGCATGTGGCTGCATAGATCCATTTGTATCTGTAAGTCTAGCAGGGATATATCTTAGCAGTAGGGAAAAGTTATGTTGAATCCAGCAGCTCTGTTGTTAATATCAAGAGCTGGTAAAAGCGTGGGTCTCTAGGCTAAAGCTTGCAGCAAAATACTTGCTCATTCTCCTGTCAGAGCATGCTGAGGTTTTGTTTTCAATGACTTTCAAAGGTCAGGAGGAGGACAACAGACAGCAGCTTTCAAAGATAACAAAAGGGGCAATCTTTACAGTGATCTATCACTGTCTGCTTCATGGAGGACTCGCCTTTCTTTTTGGTGGTTGATGTGCTTTCCCCCACAGCAGGAACCTCTCTTAAGGTGGCATCTGTTGTTGGCCTGGAGAGCCTGCTTTGGGCCCTGCAAGGACTGTGGGTCTGTGGCAGGGAGTCAGCACTTCTGCGGAGCAAGTGAAACTAGAGAAACATCGAAGGCTAAGGAAATTTACTCTGGGTTATGCTTGATCAAGTGGACTAAAGATAAGTTTTGACAAAAGCGCTTTGAATATCCTTGAGGTGGTGGACTGACAAGTGGCAGGTCTTAACTGAAAGTGCACCAGCTTATGGATTCATTAGGAATGACACAATTTCCCACGAGTTTGTGGTGTGTAGCTCCAATGGGACCTTACAGCTGATGATAACATGCTGGTGATCTCCCTGTTGTTCTATGCCAGTGAAGCACTTGGTGTTTTCTAGCATGTCTAAATGTCTAGTCACTGCTTATGAAGAGGAGCAACCGTATAGGTTCTAGGTGACCTTGAAAACCAGTGTAGTGTGCAAGTATGCAGCAGTTTCAAACCAAAGGAGCTTTAGCATGTTCATCCTAAACATGGTCTTGGGGTGCTGCAGGAATTGAGAGTATTTGTTATATGTACTGCAGGTTATACCCAGGGCAGACTTTAAAGGTTGGGTTTTTTTGTTTGTTTCTTTAAACTCTTTAAATGTAGCTCTTACTTTAAAGAATAAAAACTGGAAGCTGGTTAGTATTTGGAAGCTGTAATCCCCTTTGTTCTTGTGGTAGAGAAGCAGTTTGAAGTAGACAAGATGTCTAAGCAGCCTTTTTAAGATTTTCAATTGGAAAGTAGCATTCTGTTTCACTAGTCCCCCCATTACCAAAAACTGTTTGGAGTTCAGAGAAGAGTGCCAAAAAGGGGGACAGAGATTGATTTATGAATAGATATTAAAAAGAGCTAAATTATGCCTATCTCAATTAAGTGATAACTGTGTTGAAGGATAAGGTTATATATGACGTGTTTATGAAGAGCGCAAACACTCTTCTCTAAAAAGGACTTGAAATTCAAACAGTGAGAGGCTGAGAGATTTCAACATTACCATTGTATCAATTCAGATAATGAGGAGAATAGGGAAGAGAAGCAGAGGTAAATAAACCACTGCCTGGCAGTTCTCAGTCAGAACTGTTGTCTTATAATATGAAACTTAAGCTAAACCGAGTCTTCTGTAATGGGATTCAACAGGCAGTGTTTATGGTAGGCAGTTCTACCCTCCATATGTCTTCAGTGTGAGCAAATGTGGAACAGTAATCATGATTGGGGCTCTCATGAAAATGAACAGAAGGCTTACTACAACTGTGGGTGGGCTAAATCTCTGCTAATCGTAATGAATCTTGCATGAATTAGAAGTTTCAGCTCTCCCTGTTTAGAAAGCATGAGTTGGTTTGATTGCCAAATTACTCCCACATAGCCAGCAAATGTACCAGCTGTTGAGTTGTGACCTGTGGTTGATGCTTATCGGCTATTTAACTGACTGGGCAAGAGAATTTCTAATGAAAGACCTCACTTTCTCTTTTTGCAGCAGCAAATCCCTTGCTTTGCTCTACTGCCCGATTTCACTGTAAAAATGGTCTTTGCATTGATAAAAGCTTTGTGTGCGACAGTCAAAATAACTGCCAAGACAACAGTGATGAAGAAAGCTGCGAAAGCCCTCAAGGTAGGTACAGGAGTTTTACTCTATTCTGCAATATTGTACAAACTCAGATTAACACAGAAAAGGCTCAGCAGAAAATATGATTCTGTTGGCTTGCTCTGTGTTGGCTAGAGCTGCAGATAGTGAGAGAAATGTGTAGAGAGTGTGCACGCGCATACATTGCAGTGCTCATAAGATTGGTATCTTTTTCAGTTCGTAGAAACACGCTTTTGCAGGAAGTGCTTATAATCTGTGATCCAGTGCTCACTGAAGTTGCTGGGAATCCATTTAGTACTTCTGTGAGACAGATTGGACCCCAGGGGTTTGATAGTGAAACCTCAGTTGGAAGTGAATCTGTGTATTTACCAGATGAGAAATCTTGTGTATGCTTAAAGCTTTAGATCTTCATTGCTCAGTTACCTTCTGAAAGGCATGTTTAACTGTAGGACAGGTCTACAGTGAAAGCATTTATTCCTACCCTTCCCCTGAAGACAGGGAAGACATTTTTTATTTGAAAATTGTTGTGTATTGAGTCTTGTGAGAATCTCAAAACACAGTCTTTGACATTTTTATTCTTTTCATCCTCTCATATGTCTACAGCTAGTGCCTCCCAGTTTTGTTTTTTGTAACAATACCACAGTATTTTATAAAACGTGAAGTTTATATGAATGATTTGAGGTTAACAAACAATGTGTATTGGGCATCTGCTGCTAAACATTTTAATGTCTGAGTTACTACCGAGGGACCAGAGCAGAAAAAGTATGGGAGATTGTTGCCCTGCATTTTGCAGTAGATGTTTTTAGGGGAGATGTGATGTGCTTTAGCCTATAGAAAGCAGGACACATGAAGAGAGATAAAGTAGTGTATGAAGAAGTAATTAGTGAAATTGAAGGAGAATTACTTTAATATCTACCTGCAGTGATCACTTAATCCGTTGTGGAAAAGAAAATAATCCTGAGCTTAAGATGCTGATAAATATTCTTGACAACTCACAGAGGAAGAAGGAAAACACCTGACAGCAGTGCCAACAAAACGGGGTTTATAGCCAGTGGTGTGCGACAGTCTGTTCTGTGTCATACCTCTGCCTAATCTATGAGCTCTTTCCTTGCCAATGTAAATGTTGGAGGGATCATCTTGGTAACTCTTCCATGTGCTGAGCTACATCACAGCCTGGGAATGTAGCTCTGCTCAGATCTGAACCTCAGAGAGGGTCTGGCCTGCCCCTGCTCTCTGTCGGGAGCGGGGACAAAAGTGCTGCTGAGGGACTGGCACGTGCACAGGGCTGGATTGTTCTTCACTACAGCCCTAAGGCAGCCTAATAAGATTAATATGGGTGGTAAGGTTTGGTGTTAGGTTTCTTTTGCTTTCTCTCTTTTTATTTGCTTCTGAAGCTTAAAGCAGCGGTGCTATTCTCCTAGGTTGGGATGACTGCTTCCTCTGCAGATTAATTGGCTGGATTGCCTCCAGGTTGTTTGTTGTCATGACAATCTGCTTTTGGAACTGACTGTCAGGCTTAAGAGAAGAAAAGAGCTGTATTTCATGAAGCCATTAATTTTGTCTTCATGTTTGGTGTTTCTGGAGATGTTGGATTAGGAAGAGGGTTGAGCAAAGTAGTTCTGTCTGATTATATCTGTGAAAGAGGACCAAAGAAGGAAGAAGGAGCTCTCTGTCATTAGGACAAGAACAGCCATGGTTGTAGGCTAATTTTTAAAAAAAAAAATAAAAAAAAAAAAGTAGTCATTTTATGGGGTTGGGATTGAGGAGTTCCCAAAGTGAAATGCTGGTTGTGGGGAGCGTGTGTGATTGGCTTTTCCCTTTGGCAGCTCAGAGCCTCCCTGAATTTCCATTTCACTATCTGTAAGTGGACAACACGTGGCTACCTTTAATCTTTCAAAGCAAGGATTAAAACAGTGTAATGTGTTCAACTTCCCATCTGAATGCAAATGACGATTCCCACTGGAGTTTGCAGCTATGGGTATGTCTGTCCTGGCTTGCAAACACACCAAATACTTTGTGTTAATTGGGAATTAGAGGCTACTCTGGACAGTCTTTCATTTCTCACAGTTCTTTCTACAGCAGATCTAATTACTGTAATTACAATGTGTCTCGTGTTAACACAGTATCCAAGAATCCTGGTCATTAACTAGAACTCAAGTGCTCTGGGTACTTAGGGACAGAGCAAGGCAAATCCTGGAGGGTGTTATAAAATGAAGATAGAGGGGTTTCTTCCCACTGGCTATGTTATGTCAAATGTGGTAGCTTTAGTTTGGTGTAAGTGAGTTTAATCTGACATATGAGATTGTCCTTGTGTGCTATTTTTCTATCTGTAAATGCATTGATTTAGAAGTCACTAAGCCTCTGAACCACTGTGTGATAGTGTCATTATCACCATTTAACAGATGGGGAAGAGAGCGCATAGATGAGCTAAAGGAAATGCTCCCAGAGTGCCATCATGGCTGGTAGGAAGAGAGCTTCATCCGTGCTTGTCTGCTTCAGGGGCATGTCATTAGACTTAATCAATGTTTGCAAACTGTTTTGAGATACTATGATAACATGGGAAATAGGAGTGTGAATTATTAATTGGTACTTTGCTTTCCTTCTGCTCTTGGGTATACTGACAAGCTTTTTAAATTATCACCTCTTCCTGCTCTTCCATGAACTTCAAAGGCCTCCTTTATCCTGCTGTCATTACTGGAAAGCTCCAGTAGCACGTCAGTTTGGTTTGTGTCAGATATTCCTCCATGCATAAAGATCCCTTCAGTCAAGAAGGGTTACTCTGCAGACTAGGAAAACAGGAATGTGGCCTCCTACTGAAAAACATTGACCCAGCTTTGACATGGAGCACTTCAAAATGCGCTATCCTTGATGAATAACAGCTTTTAGCGTGCTGCAATTTCAGATGAACCTGAAGACGTGCATTTCTAATGATTAATTTTAGTCACAAATAAGAGCAGACTTATTTGAGAGGTGGGAGGGCCTCATGATTTAGTTGTGAAAATGAGAGGAAGATCAAATTTTGGAGGACATTCCTGCCCTCCTTTCTCCTCGCCACTTGTAACTGAGTGTTGTGTATCTTACAAAGGTTTGTATGTCATGGGAAAAGTGTCAGATTAAACAACACCAATTTAGCAGCAAGTCAAAGAATTCCTCTCTAATTCCTGACAGAAGTTATCTGTAGCTCTTGTCACTGTCATGATAAACTTCAGAGCTATTCTTTTAATCCCACCCCAGCTCTACTTTGGTCATCTCAGTTTTCCAGCAGTGAAGTAGCATGGCAAAATATTTCCCTTAATCTGGACTGTAGTATATTCATCAAAGTATGTGCTTGAGTCTTAGGATTGGATAAACGATATAATTGCTTGATTATCCATACCAGTCAAATACATGAATTGCTTATGAATTGTTCTTTCTAGGGTGTTACTCCAGGTTTAACAATACCAGCAGTGATTAGAAATTTTTGCTCCTGTTCTGTGTTTAATGGATCTCAATTCAGAGGAAAATTTCTCTCCCCCACACACTTCTTTCTCCTATGCCTCTATTCTCTATGCCTCTAGTGCTAATCATTCATAGCATCTACTCTGGGTGTACTCCTCGGGCCTGCCTGTTGCTGAGGGGATTTCCTGATCTGTGACAGGCATTCTCTCAGCTGGAAAGGAATTACTCCTCCTCAGTATCTTCCAACGACCATGTAAATTTGTTCAGCTCTAGGACTGTGTTTAATTTATTCTCTTAATTGGTTCAGTTTTTTAAAAAAATCTAAATGTGTCCTCCCAGTGCTTCTTCTCCATTTTGTACTTTAGTTTAGAAAGTTTTAACACTGACAAAAGCGTACTGTGTAGTTTAATTCAAACCCGTTTTTCTTTCATGGAGCTTCTTTTCTTCCCATCTAAGTTTGCTAAATACCTTTACTGGCTTTAACCCTGTTGCCTAGGAAAGGGAGTTTTATTGCTGCTAGTCTGCATTCACTCTGTCTGCTGCTGTAAGGAGAGGCTCTTGACTTCAGTAATATTCCTGAAATTCTAGCTCTGCAGTTGTTTATAAACAGTACCTTTGTGATCAAGTTATAAACCAAATGTTTTGCAATTTTTGAGAAGTTAATTCTTGTCCTACATATTTGGTAATGTCCGCTGTTGCACATGTGGATATCTCCTCCTTTTATTTTTTGCATATCTTTTCACTGAATTTGCATTAGGATTTTGATATACCCCAGTATTCTAAAACAGATTTAGAAGCATACACAGTTTTAGACGTCTTTGTTCTTTTCTCTGTGGCACGTATAAATTGCTGGTATAAAACTCAGCATAATAAAAAAGAAAAAATCTGACCCTGTTTCAAATAAGTGGAAAACTGTTCAAAACATGGACTTAATAAATTTTTAAGTGATAATATGAATTCTGTAATGATGATTTCTGTGGATTAATTTATAGGCAAAGCCGGAAGTGGACTGGCTGTGGAGGTAAGCACTAAGGCCATTGCTAATGTTTGCATGATTGAGTTACAATGCAAAGTGGTTTTTAGAAATTTCAGTGAAATACCACAAAACCTAATTTATGAAACACAAATAGCTCCCAGAACATCCCACTCCGTATGGAGCTTGTAACCAGCCCTTTGCACGTGGTAAATTGAAATTCTGAAATTCCCAAATGCTGTGGTATCACTTAGACATCCCAAAGGCTTTGTAGTCTGATCCTGTCTGTGTAAGTTTCCTTTTATTGAGTCTCTCTTTGACTCATTATTGTCTAAGTCTGTAAACTGAAGCTCAACTTGCAATTATTGTGCATAATCTTAGCCCAGATTCAGCCTACAGCAGGAATTTAATACTCAGAGGCAGACTGAATAGAAGCAGAAACTTTAAGGATACAAATAAAATGTCACTGAATATTTTATTAAATGAAGTCTTTGCCTGACCATATTTAGCTCTGTAATACCTTCTTTTGTAATACTTGCTAGATGGAAATGCTTTTGTTAGCTGTGAATATTTTCTTTCCTATGTTCCTCCGTTCCCTGAATCCAGCCTTCCTCTTCTTTCCCTTTTTCTCCCCTCCTCAAAAGATTTATTAGAGGAGGGTTCTTGTCAAGAAAAAAAAGGTATCCATCGGCAAGGGGACTAATAGGTAAGGTGAGCTACAGGAGGCAGGCGTTCATGGAGTTGGTACTGACCTTTCAGGTGACTGGTCAGTTCATCTGCACATTCATTTCGTCGGCACATGGGCTCTGTGGTCTGTGCGGCCTCTCAGGCCAGGCTGTCCTTCGTAAAATGGATTGTTGGTCACTTGATAAAAGCAGCAGATAATAACCCAGGCATTACTGTAGATGGGCCCAGACTCCTTCAGAAACATGGTGACTTCTGAGTGGGATTGAGAGAGGAGCTTTTACTTCACTGTGCATGGAGGCTTTGGAATTAAAACAGTTTGAAATAGATGTGGGGATCTCAGGGAGAGGTCTGTACAGCTGGTACAAGTGAATTTGAATGGCTGCATCTCTCATCTCCCTGAGCTTGTGAGTATGACAAGGTTTTGTTGCAGAACAGGCAAATGCAGCTGAGGAATAGTCTCCTTGTAGATCAGCATGTTGCTTCTACAGGCACTTTGGCCTGTCATTTTGGCAGAATATTAAAAGACATGCTGCCAAAATGTTATGCTACCCCTGTTTGGAGAGCAGATGCTCTATTAAGAGCTGTAATGTGGCAGTACACAAGCAATGAGTTCAAGCCTTCAAATGGATGACAAAGTTAATTAAAAAGGTGTTTCTAAACCTGGGAGGTGTCCAGGCTCTTTACCTGATCTCCTGCTCAGCCCACCTTTGATGGCTTCAAGCTCAAAGTTACCAGCAGATGGTGACTTGACTGCTGTAAAAATCAGTTCTGTGACCTAAGTCATATCTTAGATGAGGTGTTGTGTCACTGGGAGTCACCATGTTTATCAACAGTTTTGTCAGGAATAATAGGAAACAGAAATTGGATCTGGTAACAACCATCTTGACCTGAAAGCAATTCCTTGAACGTAGTAAGGGCAGAGAACTTTGTGCCTTCAGCTTATGCTAAGCATGTTCTGTAAATAGATATACTTCAGGATGCCTTTCCTCAAGGCACAGCTTACTCCCGTCATGGAATTGCTGGTCTCCCTGGAGTGCCTCATTGAACTCTCATTGTAATANTTTTTTGTTTTTTTTTTTTTTTTTTTTTTTTTTTTTTTTTTTTTTTTTTTTTTTTTTTGCTGGAACTGAAATTTCAGTTCTCAGGCTACTTACAAAAGCAGTAGGTACAGGGATTATCAGATATTTTTCTTTCATCAGTGGCTGCTGAGAAGAGCTGGTAATTGAGCCTGAAAAGGTATGGGGTCTTCTCACCTGTGCAGAGATGAAATAGGAGCTCTTAACAAGTGTGTCCAGATATTCTTACCTTTACTTTGTGGCATTTATATCTAATAAAAAGTTCCAGAAAGAGGTGGTGATGACATGGATATCCAGTTTCATTGCCTGTGCTTCAAAAACAGGTGATAAAATGTCATACTTGAGGAAGACAACTATGAAGTAAAGGACATTCTTTTTCACCATTGATCTTGAGGCTCATTAAATTATCTCTTGAGCTCTCATTAGTAAAAATAGATATATTCATTTGAAATACATTTTCCAGAAGTTTATAACATCGTGTAGGTGTTTGAAATACACTGTATATATTGGCATGTGATGCCACGTCCTGGCTGCTGAACTGCATTAACTTTTCATTTATGTCAGTGTGATTTAATTGTGCAAAAGGGTCTTGTTGCTGGAGTGTAGGTGCCAGACCCAGATCTTTTTTCTGTCATTGGAGGGTATCCAAATAAAAGGCACAGATGTTAATCTTTGACTTGCTGTAAAACAAAATCGGTTCCATGTAAGGTGACCAAGTGCATTTTCTACAGTTACTGTACAAAATTATTATGCCATTTGTGTTTAAAATGAAACCTCAGCTTTTGTAAGTGCAGTTTCAGTACTGGGACAACCTGGTTTTTGTTGGAAAATGGGAGTTGTCATAGCAAACATACGTCATGGAAGATCTTCAGCAAAGGTTTCTTGGGTTAAGTACTGAAGAGACACTCGCTAGCAGAGTGGGAGTTAGCTTGGCTGTCTTCTGTTTCACTTTCTAAGCCTCATTCATCAGACTGGCCTGCCCCAACCTGTAGTTCTGCTTTCAAGCCCACATGGGAACTGGTCTGCATGGCTCTCCCACTGGGCCCCATCAACCCTGCACTTTTAGTTAAGTGGCAAACCTTGCTGTTTAGCCTGATTATTGACATTAATCTCATATGAGTAATAATGCTTTAGCCTAAATCTAGCTTTGAGACCTGCGTGCGTTAACCGGCTGGGCAAAAAGTGTGAGGTTAATTTATGCTTCAGTGCCTTTGCAAATCATGGTCTGGCATTGTCATACCTGTAACCACTAGTTAGAAATTATTTCCCAGGATGGTCTATTGAGGAAGGTGGCTGCATTCAGCAGTTTGCTCTGGGGCTTGGGCAGAGAGCACCACTGTCCCTTTCTTTAGGAGCTGGACTGTTCTTTTTGTGCAGCAGTGGAATTGGCCAGAAGAACAGTTTTGCTGCTCATCCCTGTGTGTGTGAGGAAAAACAGATCCCAGCAACCTGTGTGTCAAATTTTGGGGTGGGTTTTTTAGTTTGGTTTGGTTTGGTTTTTTTCCCCTGCAGCTGCCAGCAGGAAAGTTGGAAGATGTGGCTCCTAAAATGTCAGGCTGCAACTCTGTTTCCAGCTGTAACTAGTTTCGAAGGTGGTTAAAATCTGTATCTTTCACAACTTCAGTTATATCTGGGAGTAATTTATGTCATGTGAGCTCTGTCAAAACTTGTGTGTGTTCTTACTGAAAGGTAAAGCCACAAGCAAAGCCAACATGATCAGGTGTAAAAGTGTCTCCATTCAGATGCTGTAGCAGTTTAGTACATAGCCAATGATATGTATGTGATGACCTAAAGCCGTATGTTTTCAGTGTAGACAGTCCCCTAGAGCAGGGTTACCAAACTCTGCTGAAAAGAGAGTTTGCTCAAGAATAAATGCAGTGACAGATGGCCCTTTAGCTAGAATCTGTGCTGGTGCAATGCACTTGGTTCATAGGGAGAAGAGCAGGTAGAAATGCAGAATTGCCCTCTGAAATGTACATAGGTGATCCCATGAGTGCAGGAGCGCTACAGGCCTCTGCAGTTTCTGTCTGTCATTTTGAGAAATCCTTGCTTAGAGTAATTCTTGTTTTTCTCTTAAGTGATTTCACTTCACTGTGCTAGCATAGGTGCAGTTTTACTCTGCATTTCAGAAAACAGGATTTTATATCATCTTATAGGACAAATAAAGGTATGGACAACTGAACTGTGGTGGGTACCTCATCACTGAAGTGGTATTAATATCAAAGTATATTTACCACACCTTACTATATCTTTGTGCCCACTCTTTGCAAATGCTGGTTCCAGCCAGGTCAATGGAAGCATTAACTTTCTGCAGCTGAAACTAAAGGCATTTATTGCTTTATTATAGATCACACTTAAATTGCTATGCCAGTGTGCTGTATTCACTGTGGAGTACAAATTGCTTGAGGGTGATTTTTGAAGCCTGAGCAAGTTGCCAACTGGGGTTCCAGAGAAAGGTATTTCATACTGCCTGATCTAAAACTAGGAAATGAAACTTGATAAGTAAGTGGATTATCATGAAAAATAAAGTTTCTTGCCAGGCTTTAGATTAAGCTGAGATTCATCCTCAGCCAAGCATTTTAGTACCTGTAAATGTGTGAAAGATGAGGCTGTCAAATTCTAGCTTTTCCTTCTTTGCTGCTCTTGCATTAAAACTTGTGTCCCAGAGTCTGATCAGGCTTCCTTGCAAAGCTGGGAACTGCAGCGGATTTTCTTCTGCCTGCTGAAAATTGTGAAGTGATGAGAGACATCACACCAATGTTTAGTCTTTGTGCTGTTCCCTGATCTTGCCAAAGTAACTCATGCTCCCATCTCACATTACCAGATTTTTGGTGCTAATTTACTGTAAAGGATTGTGTTAAAAAATCCATATTTATGAGGGATGTTAAAACATAAAGTGATTATATGGTTTTCAATTACATAAACATCAACATGCAATGGGAATTAGAAGCCGAATAATTAATTTGCTGTTTATTTGTAATATAGAGTCTATGCAAACAGTAAAACCTGGAGAACAAGCAGGGGGAGGAGTGGAGGGTATGGTGCCATAAAATGCTTTTAGCATCTATGTTCAAGTTCAGATGCAAAAACACATATGGGCTATTAAGGGAGGTCACAGCCTGGTGAGTGGAAAGCATTGGGTTCAGAAATCTTGTTGATACCTATGCCCTATGATTAAATAGTGTTTCCATTAACATGGCTGAAGGCAGGGACAGTTGGGAGTACCTGTTCCCATGTCCTGAGAGCAGAGGTGGCAGCAGCTGGAGCTGTCTGATGCTTGCTGCTACTGGTGGGGTAAATGACCTTGGGCAGTTTGGGTTGTGTTGCTGATCTCTATTCCACATGTGAAAAATACCAAACTTTTAACTTTTGGAAGCTTTATAAAAGATTAAAGTCATTTAAAGAAAATAAATATAATTAATAATTTCTGAATATTGTCAGTCACCTGAAGTGCACCAGCCAGTCGCTGTGGGGTCTGGTCATCGGTGCCAAATTACATCCTCTACAGCTTCAAATCACAAGCTTTCAAAGTTCCATTTATTCTAATAGTGCTATTGCACTACAGTAAATGCAGTGATTACCAACGAGTTCTTAAGTGGAAATAATTTTGAGGATCTGGTATTTTTGTTAAGAGGTTAGGAAATGTGTTACACTGCACTAGAACCTGTGGGAATTAAAAACTAACTTGTTCCCTTTGTTCAAGTGTTTTTTCTTAGATTGTCATTTCTCCTCTGCCTCCTTCATGCTGAATAGCAAGCAAACACCAACCTTGATTTAGTGATGAGTGTCAGAAAAACACTTTTAGACTTTTTGAGGCAGGTTTTTCCATGGCAAATAGTGCTCATGGTTCTCTACAGGAAAAGACTGAATACTGTGCTGCAGCAGAGGTTCTAGACCTCAAAGGTTTTCTGAGCTAAAACTTGAACTGTTGTGTCAGTCAGCTTTGAAGTCCATGGTGGTTGGAGCCTTGCTGTCTGGTTTGTGAGGAGGTGGTTTGGACTTAGTTTGAAGAAATGGGAACATTATGTGGAATTAAAATGGAAGCTCTGCAAGGTATTTCACACTGATAGTTATAAAAACCAATAGTTGTAGGAATATTGTGTGGGAAAGAGAGTGTCCTTACAGTAGTGACCATCAAATTTAATTTTCTTTTTTTTTGTACTCTAAAATTAGAAAACAGTAAGTATGTGTCTTGGTTTGAAAGACAGGTGCCTGCTAAGGAAGGTGGGAATCTCTCTTAGAATAGAGAATATGACCCCCCTTCCCTCTGAATTATTATAACTTTGAAATCAAGGGCTTTCAGGAAAAGATACGGGAAAAGGAATAACAGTTCTTTACTAGTATCTATAACGAGGCAAACAAGCAACAACAACAGTAGCAATGACAAACAAACAAAAAACCAAAAAACCCGGTGGCAGATGTCCCTGGGCTGCCGGGCGCTTTCCCGTGTGGTGCAGTTCCGGTCGCAGCCGGCAGGGGCGCTGTGGGGCGCTGGGCAGGGCGGGTGCGATGACTGCCGCGCCGGCAGGGGCGCTGTGCCGTGAGGGCAGCGGCCTGGGTCGTGTGGGTGATGGCGGACGGGCTGGGCCGCAGGACGGGGCACAGCGGGGAGCTCGGAGCAGCGAGCTGGAGCCGCAGGACTGCCTCACCCGGGCTAGCCAGCAAAAGGTGGCAGAAGCTCCGTAGTTGTGGCAGTGCGTTCGTGCAGGCGGGGCGTGGGGCAGCGGCAGCTGGGCCCCCTCCGCAGCAGCTGCAGGCGCAGCCGGGAAGATGCGCACTCCGTGAGGGGAAGAGTGGGTCGGAATCCCATGCTGTTCCCAATGAAAGCTCACCCGCCAAGGAAGAAATGCAGGTACTGGGCTCTGGCGGTCACGAGACAACCCTCTCCTAGCTGCAGAAGCTCGGCTGTCTCTTCCAATGCCCCGGATGTAAGTGAGAGCCAGGGGCTGTCCCCAACTTTCTTTTTCTTAGCCCAGTTTCTCGTGATATTTCTCTTCCCCCCACAGAAACCCTGGGATAGGAGGAATGCAGCCAGGTGCCCCCTCCTCCTAAGCCTGATAATTTCTTGTGTCTCTCTTAAGTATCGATAGTTCAGGTGTTGTAGCAACAGATGGGACAAAAATTCCCCAAGAAAACAAAAGGAGCAAATCCTACACTCCCAACAGTATGTGACTTCAGGAATGCAGTGCTGTGAGGGACGTTGTATCCTTATTTAGAAACTGGACAGCTGTGATCAACCAGAGGAAGGGGGGTGAGAAGACCCTATGTTCCATTCAAAATGGAACAAATTTCAGGTTGATTTTTTTTGTTGTTTTTACTTGCTATTAAAGCCGAATATTTCTGACCAGATTGGAACAGGTGTGTTGAGGGTAGGGTAGATAGGAAGCTTCTTCACAGGTGGGCTCAAGCAGCGGGATGGCTACAGCCAGAATGAGAGCATGGAAGCAGCTAGTGTGATAAAAGATGAGACCTAGTGGCAGTGAGCAGACCTTGCTGCGCAAATGGTGGGTGCACATCATAGGCAGAGGCTTAAGCCATTCTACGTTTTTTTTAATTGCATTTTATGAAAGGGTCTGTTGGTCATGGTCTCGTCAGTTGCTATTGTGTGGGAGGCAGCTCATTTAATTAAGACTGAGATGGTGGTAACCTACTGTTCATAAGTTCATATGCACAGATGATCAGTTTTGTGATGAATTAGCTGCCAAGGTTTACAATCCTGAGCCCAAATTCTTGCTTTCTTCATTGAATTCACAGCACAAGTGTTGTTGAATCAGTTTGTAAAAGCCACTACTGGTCTCTCCCTTGTTTTTCAGACTACCTTTTCCACCTCTTGATATGTAAATCCCAGTTGATCGTTAGTTGGCAGCCATATGAGATCAGGTTCTAGCTGTGACTGATAATTGCAAGAAAATATTCAGAGAGTGGCTTCCTGGCCAAGGTGGATGTAATTCAAGACTCTGTGTGAAGGAGTGTTGGCTGGAGGTGTCTGAGGAAACGTGGAGATGTGATGTTGTGAGCCCAGATTTTGGAGATGTATCCCAACAGATGCCTCTGCAAGCTGTATGGCCTGTCCGAGGTGGAAACCGAGCACATGGAAAAACACTGTGCAATGAGTTAACTTTTGAATAATGAATTTCCCAGGAAGGTACACGAATACTTTTGGTTTGTGTCTTTCTTACCTGTACATCAGTAATACGGTCAGTCTTTCCAGAAAGTCTGGTATAAATACAGAGGAGAGGAAACATACTGAACCTGTTTCTCCTGTTTCTGTGCTCTTTCATTCATCATTTCACCCTCACCATATTTTCTACTTTCTTTTGTTGGTAAAAGCTCTTGAAGTAAAGAAATTAAGTCAAATTTGTGCTTCTCCCTCCCCCCCTCTTGTTTTTTTAAAATTCTCTTCTTTCCTGTAAGCCA
Source organism: Pardalotus punctatus (assembly GCA_013400915.1). Lineage (NCBI taxonomy): Eukaryota > Metazoa > Chordata > Aves > Passeriformes > Pardalotidae > Pardalotus > Pardalotus punctatus. The sequence goes on from VZTX01002894.1 coordinate 185,385, forward strand.
TCAGGCGCTTTTCTTCACTTGTTTCTGTTAGTTTGCTTTCTGGTTTCTTTCTGTCTTCAGTGTTTGCATCTTGCTCTTTTGTCACATGTTTGTTTTTGGCTTTTCTGGAGGTGTCAGACAAAGGGAACTGTGCATTAAGCTATATTCAAACTTCACTCTACTACCTCTAGTTAAAACACCACAAAGTTTTGGTGCCCTATTCAGGTAAATCTCTCCTACTCAATCATTGTTCTCCTATTTTCATGTCACCCTGGAGAGGCAGAAGATCATCTAGGCTTAAAACACAAACAGATAGAAGAAAACCCTCAAAACCCACAGGCAGGAGAAATCACACATCTCCCTGAGAAGACTGGGTATACGTTCCTTTCTGTTCCACCTATGGACCACATTTCTGATACGATTGCCAGACAGTCGCCCTCTACAAGAATGCTGCCAGCTGGCAGTATTCATAGCAGTTATGTGTTTCTTTCAGCAGGGATTTAATATAAGTTTAATGGTGTCTGCAGTTCACAATCAGGTGAGAAAAGGAGTCAGTTTCTGCTCTGGTTGTGCTATAGCTGTTAGAGCAAAAATCTCCGTTCTGCCTTTTTTAGCATGTTATTTGTACTGCTTATGTTTTATGGCCTTGATTTATAGCATATGTCACGAGTTTCTGTGGTGCTGCTAGCAGTTCCCTGCCTGTGGTTTGCTAGGTGGGAGGAGTGTCCTGATGCTTTTGACATAAGGTATGTTTGTTGGCTGCAGTACATTCCCATTGGACACCGGAACCAAGCCCTTGCAGTGGAAGGAGGCGGTGGGGGGGTGTCCTGAAAGAAGCTTCTGCATTAAACATCTGCTAGAGGAGGAAGTTTCCACAAGAACTGGGTTAAAAGTCCACTTCTGGAGTGTAAGCTGGGGGCAAGCCTTTGGCCAGCCCCAGCCATGTGCAGTACACAGCAACAAACATGGCTTTGCAGAGGTTGGCAGCAAACATGGCTTTGCAGAGGTTGGCGTGCAGAGAAGGAACTGTTGCCCACCCATACATTAAAAGGAAGGAGGGAGAGGAAGCCTTTGCAGCTGGGTTGAGTGCAGGCTGCTGCCAGCAGTTGTCTAGAAACGTTACTCACTACTGTGAGTTCTGTGAGTGATGCTTCAGGGAAGAATCTCCCCTGGCTTTTTTCAACCACAGGTCTTTGTCATGTGTAACAGAGTGGAGTTCTCTGCTGTGCTCTTCCTTAAGTTTTTCAGTTGTGGGAGATAGGAGAGGGAAGAAAATTAATCAGACTTTAATTTGTTCCTTCCCAGGGGCTTCAGGACTGCCTCTCCAAAACCATTACTTTACTCTTATGGCAGTTGCCTCTGGAATTGCAATCACAACATACTCTGTCTCTTCTCCTGGTGGTTAGGATGGGCTTCTTTAGCTTTTTCCGTTTTCTTTCTTTTCTTTTCCATACGCTTCCCCCTTCTACTTTTACTATGCTGTGAGAAAGCCAGGGAAATGAAGAAGGTGCTGTGCACCTCTGCCCTTTTCACATTGAGAAAGGAATGTGTCTCTTTTGTGTGCTATGGCTCTATCCCAACAAGAAAGCCAAGAACTATAAAGTGGATTTTTTTCCAAAGCATATGTTTAGATGCACAAGTAAGGTCAACTTCTAGTAGGTTCTGTGCTCTTAGGCAAATTTGAGAAGATCACCCTTTTTATATAACATCAATGTTGATTTTCTTTAAAGGAGGTAAATAATGAAGCCCAAAGATAACTTAATATAAGCAAGGCTTCTCCCTGCTTGAAAAAATGCTTACTGGAGCAGATATCACAGAGTCCTTATTTCCTTGTTAGAGACTTCAAAAAGGATCATCATGGCTTGACAATTCAGTTTGCCCTGTCCAGCACCACTCTGCTATGCTTTGCTCAGTCTAAGTTTCAATGCCTTAGGCTGTGAGGATTTAATTACTGTGTCTGGGTAATTACTCTAACTGCAGCTCTCGAAAGTTTTCCTGTTCTAACTTCACCTCTGCTCTAAAGCCAAGGAAAACTCAAGAGTTACATAACCTATGTGGTTTTGGGGCTTCTACAAGCCTGTAATGCAGGTCACTTACAGTAGGTGCAGAATTATTCTAACTTTTACCTTTCCTATGTCTTTTGCATCCAGAACAAACTCTCCCGGTCTTTGATTTCCTGAATAGGGTAGTGAATTTATCTCAGCTATTTTGGGTGAAAGCCGATGCTGAGATTAGTGAGCTTTACCCTACAATGGGCTGCTTCCATTCTTTCTGTGAACTCTACGTTAAATGTGCTCCCTGCTTTCAATGAATGCTCCATCCCAGCTGCATTTTTTAATGAAGATCTCTACCAGTTCTTGCCAAGTTTTGCTAAATAATTCTTGAAAGAAGATTCTCATTGTCCAGAGGTAGGATGATGTAGTGTTGAGCTTGTCTTTTAGCTTGTTACTTTTTCAGTGGTTAGATCAGCTGCATTCAGGCCCATTTTGTCATTAGGAAGTTATTAAACTGCTGCCCTGTGGCTTCATCTTCAAACATTGACCTTTCTATTGGCGTTTTGTGCATGGTTCAACCTGTCCTGATCTCGTTCTGTCCTCTGCATTCTATCTATTATGAGATTTTTTCCTTGCTAGTCTCATGTGTTTGCATAGGTGCTTCATTTCAGGGGAGTACAGGAGGGATACAGATGTTATGACTTCATTTTTTATTATTTATTATACTGTTTGGGCTTTTTTGATCTCTGGAACTCAAAACAATGATCAAACAAGGATTCTCTTTCATTTTTCTTGGCACTAGTTTCTCTCTCCATGGATGGAAGTTACTGAGGTTGATTTTCAGAGTCAGTGACTGGTAAATCACATGAATCTATCCTCAGTCCAGCTGAATTTATTACCTATTTATGTTTTTGCTGGATCTCAATTTCTAAACTTTACTTGTGCCCTACATAGTTTATGTTTAGTGTTTTAGACTGAAAGTGTATCTTGTAAGCCTGGGGGTAAATGGTTGGGAGTTTCCCCCTCCCTATTTAGCTTGTTCCTTGGGCAAGATCCATTTCCAGGCCCTTGTTCCCTGCCTGGCCCAGGGAATAGCCAGGGCTCATTGCAGCAGGGAGCTCTGCCTGCTGTCCAGCTGCTATAGGGGGAAGGTAGCTCTGCTGCAGCCTCAGCAAGTGCTCAAACAGCATCTGTTTTCTTAAGCACTTTCAAGCTGCCTGAAAATTATTTCAGACAGCAGAAAGGAATTCCACTTGCCAAGTATTGCATGAAATGTCCAGAAAACAGATCTGGTTAAGAGACCTTCTGTGGCAGGGTAGAAGGAGAAGAGGAAAAAAATAATAGAAACTGTCAGAGGGAATTCAGTGAGGTAGAAAGGGTGATCTCTTTGGCCATAATAGTGGAGTCCATGAGTCCCTCTTTTCTTTCTTCCACCCCATGAGTATCTCTTAAAACTTCCAATTGTTGCTGCTGACTGTTAAAAGGTGTTTTCATTCTGTCATTCCTTCTTCCATCTCACACTCATTCACAGGTAGTGCTGCACCAGCCCCCTGTCTCATCACTGCTGATGAAAATCCTTTCCTTTGCCTTTCAGGCAGAGGACCTGGAAGGGCAGGTGGATGTTCAGTGATCTTTATTGGCTGAGACAGGGGTGCTCTGCTGAAATGAGGGAGTACATTACCCATTGTAAAACACGGAGAGGCTATTGCTTATTGTTGAAGGTTGGGGAGGGGGTAGAATTTTTTCCCTATCCCAGTTGCTATGTTACAAATGGCAGGATACTTAAGGACTTATTAACTCTTTTTGTAAGAGACAAAAGAGCTGGCTGGGCTGGGGAGTGGAGGGCAGATGTGGTCATCGGAGAAGGCACTCGACTACTGGCAATGGGAGAGGCAGTGGGCGGGGGGAACTGCGGGCTCCTCGGATACAGCTGCAGAAAGGTTTTTTGGATCTGTGCTGTTTTCTTCTCGTTGGTGAGTGAGCTTTCGTCTGGGAAGGGGACATTCCTGGAGGGCACATCCTCCTGGCTTTGCCGGTGGTTTCTGCGGAAAGGGTCCAGCAGCCGCCGCCCCACGCTCTCCCTGTTGGAGCACTGCCATGGCTGGGGCGTCCCTGCCACCTTCTGCCGGCAAGCCCGGGTGGGCTCGTCTCTGCCACCCCTGCTCCCTGCTCTGAACTCCCTGCACTCCGCCTGCTGCACGCCCGCCTGCCCCGCCCATCTCGCTGCAGCCCCTGCCTGCCTCTCGGTGCCTCTCCACTGTCTGCATCCCACAGAGCTGACCGCGCCACAGCGCCCCCTGCAGCTGCGCGGGAGTCATCGCACCCGCCCTGCCCGGCCGGGAGCCCGACAGCGCCCCTGCCGGCTGGGACCGGAACTGCACCGAACGGGAAAAGCGCTTGACAGCCCAGAGACTTCTGTCACCGCATCTTCTGGGTTTTTTTTGTTTCTTTGTTTGTTATTGCTACTGTTGTTGTTGATTGTTTGCCTTGCCATAGATACTAGTAAAAAAACTATTATTCCTTTCCTCATATCTTTGCCTGAAAGCCCTTGATTCCAAAGTTACAATAATTTGGAGGGAAGGGGGTTCGCATTTGCTGGTTCTAAAGGAGGTTCCCACCTTCCTTAGCAGACACCTGTCTTCAAACCAAAATACTTGTGTTCTCTCTCTAATTGGGGAATGTATTCTCTGTTGTCCCCCACACCAGCCTATTAGGCATTTTCTGGTGAATATGAAAGGGATGCTATCTGTTGGACAGCATCTTGTAGTGACATGAAAAGCTCTAGGTTTTTCTGCTGGGCTCTGTGGGCTTGGCAGTTTGGTGTCACTCTTCCCCTGGGCAGTTTTCCACCTCTGGTGATAAATGGTGCATAGTAAGGCTGCTGTTTGGCTGTTGTGGTTTTAGTTCTGTTGGTGGAGAAGTGGTAGTGGGAAAAGTGCAAAAATAGATGTAAGTGGGAGATGAGGTCATTTACCACTATGCAGTCTAAGAAAGGAGAGGGAGAGGTCTGTTCTCTGACAGGAAAGTGTGAGTAGGAGCATTTTCGGATGAGATTATCGGCCTGTCTTTTCCCTCTTGATTTCATGCTGCACCTTAGCCGTATGTTCTGTCAGCCTTGGAGAAAGCTTCTGCTTTCTCTAGTTTAACTTGCTTAACCAAGATTATGAATGTTCATTCCTTGCAAGGACAAAACCCTTGTCTGTTGTCATTTAAAAGCATTTACTATTATGAATTATGATGCCACCTATGGTCTGCCCAAGTAGGCTTTAAATGAAACACAGGTTTGGTTCATTGAGGGAGAGCTGTCACCGCAGCAGGAGTCCTTAGTGTTAGTGTAGTTCTCATTCCTACAGGACAGAGGGAATTTCCCACTCTACAGACTCATCATAATTTCTTACAATTTACCACTGCATCTTATGCCGTGTTGCTTAAAATAGACATCTTTAAAATGCTTCCAAATAGGCTTCCAAAACTCAGGTTGTTCAGTCTGTCTTCTGTTAGGTACATTCTACTGTCAGTTTTCCTTTGCAAACTAGCAGTAGCTAAATTCATTACAACAGCTTGCTCCAAAGGGACATGTTCAGAGAAGTACAGAAGGCAAAGTGGGAGTCCTGAAAGCTTGCACAGAGGAACTGCTTTGCTCTCCATGCACACTTAGTGCTGTGGTTGTGGAAGTTCTGGGGCTTTTTTCCCTTTCCTGAGGAATTGCATTGAGGGTGATGAGGCACAGACTAAGGGAAGTTGTAATCTGAGTCCTGTGAAAAATGCCAATAAACTGCAAATCAGGTATTGACACTTAAAATACAGGACTGTATTTCAGTGAGGATATTCTGCTTTCATCTGAGACAAAGCCTTGAATATTGTAAATCTTCCAGTGTGGTGATGTGGCAATGTTCCTGATAAAAGTGAGCATTTAACTTGTTGAATTCCTATTTCCACTGTTGGCAGTAGCTTTTTTTTCTTCCCTTTCTTCCTGTCTTGCACTGTCGCAGACATCTCAGGAAACTCATTTACCCTAATCCTGTGTTTGACTCATGAGACCCGATGAGCTAATAGCTTTAGAATAAATTGCTGTAGCAATTGCATTCATAAATATCATGAACAGCCTCCTTAAAGTGGTGTTTGATTACTTGAGACAAAGCTTTCAAAACATTAAAACTATTTAAAATAATCACTTGACTAAAGCAATAAAATTCTGTAGATGCATTTCATTTTTCATAACCCTCTATTTATTTCCCTTTTCAGAAAATGGACAAGAATCCTGTATTAAAAAGTAATTAAATCTGCAACCCAAGCAAGACACAGAAAATTCAAAATTTAATGCTAATGCAGTTTTTTCATTTTGCAGATGATTGTTGCCCACTCACATGCACACAAGTATGCACATCATTAACATTGACAAAGAGCTGACTGTTAACTTTGAAATTCTTGGTTTCCAGGAGTTCATTTCACAATCTTATTATGTAAATGTGGTTTTGTTAACTTGTGCAGTTGCCAGGAGAATTAGTGTCTGTCTGTAGAACTGCATGAGATGCATCCACAAAAACTGGGTAGGAGTATCTGTTCAGTTGAAAAAGAGTAATGTTGCTTTGATTTATAACTAATCTTTAAAAGCTTAAAGCATCTTGACAGTATAAACCAAACAAATCTAACAGCATGATGGCAGTGTTTGCCAGATGAGACAAAGTGTCCTGTATGGCATCATGTGCATCTCACTGAGGCTTGGCAAGTTACTGCTGTGAAATTGCTGGCTTTCCTAAAGGAAAGGTCTGTGTTGTGAAGCTGTGTGAAAATACATAAAACAAAAATTTCGGGCTATTTGGTTAAAAGAAAAAATTAGTGTTGGGCCCCTAATTTTTCTAATATAACACAGGAAGTGTTTGTTGGGAGAGTGATATTTGACAAAGCCTTACATCAGGTCTCCAGATGTAACAGGAATATTTCTTGTTGATTGTATGTCTGATCCAACATGAGAGGAATGAAAAGATCCCATGAACACCACATTGCTTAGAACTCTTCTGGCTTCAGGGCAGCTCTAGGAGCTCCCACATCAGGTAGTTCACCTACCAAAAAAGTAGAATAGAAGGCTCATTAGAGTCTACTTGTGGGTGGTAGTCATGTAGAGGCAGGAGCTGGTAGGGACAGGTGATGTGCATGGGAGGATTTATTTGCATTGGGAGAACAGTGAACTTCTGTGAAGCTACAATGTGTGGTACATGGTGCCAAAATTACTTTTTGTGAGTGCTGTCAAATACTATTGGAAGTAACATTCACAGATTGTCCCATCCTTCTGTGAAAATAAATTCCTTCTAGCTTTTCATGGTGGGAACGGGGATTCAATAGGCAGATGGTTCAAGATCATACTTCAAGGGACACCATTTAACATGTCTTTAACCTTAAGAGGTTGTCAGTTCATGAATTCTGACTTTGAAGCTTGCAATTAATGAAGTATTGCTTTACCAATTTTGTCCCATAGTTGGGATTGCTGCTCCGAATGGGAAGTGAATTTCCCCTGTTAAACAGCGAATTTTATGTTTGACAAAGAGCTTTCCTCTGCAGGTCTATGTTATGCTGAGAACATGGAGAATGTGACTTCTTAGCACTACTAGACTTGTAGTTTGATTGTTGCACAATACTTAATAAATTGTATATGTAGATAGAGGTGAGTGTCAGTTCTTTTAAATATGGAAATCTGATCATTTCCATGTAGCTTTATGCGTAGAGCGAAAAGCAGTAACTTGACAATTACTCAGTATAATCTCTGCAGTGTCTTTACAGCACAGTCTGGTTTGAAAACTACTCTTCATCCTCACACCAGGAAGGTAAATCAGTTGCATTTTGTTGTTCTGGCCTTTGCAGCCAAATAGGGATGAGATAAGGCTTCATTCTGAAGCAGTGAAGCCATTACAGGTTCTTCACACCCCAAGTGCTGTCTCAATGTCAGGGGAGACGTGTGAGTTACAATGTGAGTGTTCAGTGGTAAAACCTCCCACCTCCTGCAATGAGCATGGTCTTGCATTCCAGAGAGCAGCAGATCCAGAGCATCTCTGCTGCTGGTGGGCTCATTTTCCATCATCTGGTTCATGCATATTGAACTCATCTCTGTGGGCTTTAACAGTCAAAATTTTTGTTTTGCTCCTCGTCCAATACAGAGATTGATTTGAAAGCTGAAATAATGTTAGAATACTTCTCATATTTTGCCCAATAAATTTTGCTGTGGATATTCCTGTTCCATCACATTTTTATGGCTTGAAAATAGGCCACTTCAGACACTGCTGTATAAAAATTGAGCTAGACCTTTCTCAAGATGAACCTTTAAAATTAGAAACTTCACACTTGAATATCAGAGTTGTGTACAGTTTCCTGTGTTGACAACTACATGGCCTCTGTCATGGATGAGTGAAATGTCTTGAGCTGTTGCAAAGTAAGTTTGTGCCTGTTTCAAGAGCTGCTGTGCTTCTGTGGTACAGATAACTCAGCTCTGGGATGTGTTGTGGCTGAGCTTTTCTGGTGCGTTACAGTCACTCTACAGGGAATTATCAGCCTTTCATACAATGGTACCATGCCATGGTTATGCTAGTTAGATTTTAGTTTCTGTTTTGCTATTAATGGTATTGTGTAAGTGCTGAATTTGTTTTGTGTTTAAAATTGTTAAAGGTAAAATCATTTTTCTCTGGCTACACAGAGAAAGCTCTGGAATAGTATGTTTGATTTTCTGTCAGAATAATTTGCCATCGCCTCTGTCACTCCAGTGGGTAATGTTTTCCCTTCTGGTTCCCATTACTATAATTAAATGCATTCAGAGCAGTCTGTTTCTGTCTATTAACATGTAATCATGTGATTGATTCTTGTATGCCAAGTAGATATTTTTTCCAAAGGAAATATTTATTTACATGAGTGTTCAGATCAGCTGTACAAATCTAGTGCTTATGAGAGGCACTTTGACAGGCAGCTTGAATACTGCTCTTTACAACTTCTGTCCTCTGCACTTCTCCCGCATGTACCTCTACACCTTTCTGCTGCTTTAATCGTTAGTTCCCTTCTTCGATGCTTAGTCAGATGTTCAAAGCAGTGTTATTTCACTTACCAAGAGAAGATGTTACTGTGTCTTGTGGGTTTTTCTATTGATCAGGATTTAGTGGGAGGCTAGCTTGCCTTTCTGAACAGATCACTTGTGTCAAGGAAAGCTGCTGACCAAGGATATTTTTAGACATTGTTAATGATCCAGAGAATGTACTGTCAAATATTTTCTTTTCAGTCTATTTTATTTCTTTGGCATCACATCAGGTTAACATTAAGCTTTTTGTGTTTGCATCCTTTCGTACTATAAATTCTTTGCCTTCTTTATGATAACTGTCTTTGCAAACTGTGTGGCTCTGATTGTTTCTCTGCCCTCCGTTTCTTTTGTTCCCTGATCCATGCAAATAATATTGCCCCTGAACTATAGCAGAGTTTCTAAAAGTAGCCAGTAACTGTAAAAATTAACAAACCTAAAGCACTCATACAAACGAGCCCCCTGTTTTTCAACCCCAAAGAATTAAAATGTATGCCCATGGATAAGGCATCAATGATCAATACTGTCTTCCTTCAAACTGCCTTGTATCAGAGGATAGGATTGGTATGAGACCATGATTCCAGAATCATTAATCCTGGGAATGTGTGCTGTTCTGTCAGTCAGAGGTACAGATTTGGTCAATACTTTTGTTAACCGCAACATTGAGTTTAGGTCAGCTGAAGAAAGACTGATGATGCCTATCCAGCACAATGTGTTCAGACGCAGGCACTTGTTTTTAAGACATTTCTTAACCCAAAATAGCACTTTGCATTATGGCCCAGGTATTTTTGATTTCAGACTGCAGACTTGTGCTGGGGCTGCAGTGGCTCAGCAGAATGTCACTAATCTAGGAAAGGTATTGAATCTCCATCTGTGAGCAGATACTCAGTGCATGCTTCATTTGCTACCATCCTGTGCTGAATAAACTTCACCTAAAAGCAGGAACAGTCTTAATCTTCAGAGATGTAAAGAAGGATGTTTTAATGTAATTTCTTTATCTTCTAGTCTATTACGGCTTCAGAATTTGTTGTTGTTTGTGCTCTAGACCAGTTGCAAAATAAATGAGAACATCCCAGCTGCTTGTGCTGGCATAGCCATGGCTGCATTGACAGGCTTGGGAGCAGGGTATTGCTGATAAGTCTTGTGATCTTAATCTGCTGTTTTATTGATATTATAATGATTTCTAATGATCCTTCCATAATAGAGCGTCTTCCTAGGGAGGAAGCATTTTCTAGGTGTATTTGTGGAGCTTAGCTTTCTGAATGCATCCTCTAGAGAAGGAAGGGAGCTGCTGGAGGGAGTCTGACATTTAGTCATGCATTTGGCAGTGCGATTCAGAGTACTTACTTGCTGAATATGTGAAGGTATTCCTTGCTCTTGATCCTTCTCAGTGTTACTAAGAGGATCTGCATTGTTGGCAACTGATTTTGCAAATCAAGGAAGATACAGTTTTTATTTTCAAAAATACTTTTCTGCTATTTCTCCTCTCCTTTTAGCTAGAGGAGAAATATAGGAATGATCTGTCTAAAGGCTTCCTGACACACTGTAATTGTCACCAGAGATCATAAAGATGAAAGAAGGCGTCCTTGACACATGAGCCATCTAATCAAAGGATTGATAGAATTAATTTAGTTCCTTGATCATCTGTGATTGTAGTATGGACTTAGAGCAAGTTTCTGTCTCAATAATATTTTCCCCAGATTTTTAAGATAGCAGTAGCACTTCCTTTATCTTCAAAGGGTACAGCTGGAGATTTATATAAACTATTTGTTGATTGCTTACTTAATCAAAGAATCATAGACTGGTTTGGGTTGAAAGGGACTTGAAAGATCATCTAGTTTCAAGCCCTCTGCCAGGGGCAGGGACACTTTCTACTAGATCAGTTTGCTCAGAGCCCCATCCAACATGGCTTTGAACAGGGTGGGGCAGCTGTGACTTCTCTGGACAACCTCTTCCAGTGTCTCCCCTCCCTCGCTGTAAAGAGTTTCTTCCTAATACTTAATCTGAATCTACTCTCAGTTTAGAGCCATTCCTCCTTGTCCTGTCACTGCATGCCCTTGTAAAGACATTAAAAAGACAGTAATGATTAGTGTCTTGTCTTTTACATCCATCAGGACAGAAACATGCTGTCACAAGTTCCCTTGAAAACATTGTTCAGGAAGAAGTTAGGAATCCATTTCTGATTTGGTTGTGCCCTTGGAAAGGTTAGGAGTTAATTCATGCAGTTCCCCAGGGCACCCACAACATGGTGTTTTGGAACAGGGTAATCTTGATTGGATCCTGCTGTATGTTTGCAGTTCAGATCCAGTTGTGCTTCTAGTAGATTATTTCTCTTCTAGCAGTGTGGAGCTCCTGTATGGGGAGTTTCCCAAGAAGCTTTTAATATTTCATTATCCTGATTTCATTATCCTGACTACCAGCAGAGCTGCTGTGTGACCTCTGCATGGGTGAAATGGCATCTTTCTGTGTGTGGAAGTTGCTTGTATCAATCAGCAATTTCAAGTGCAACAGAAAAAATGTGGTTCCCCTTCTGGTCTATACATTCTGATTCTAGACATTAGTCTTTGTTTTTTAGCACGACTCTTTCATGCCTTGTTAATCCTGTTGAGCAGCAAGAAGACAGTTTAATACTGAAGATCTATTTCACCTATGAATTCCTGTAAGATAACAGTTTAGTTGTATAAAAAAATAATGTGGTGACAAGAGGTTATTTTCAAAATAAGCATTCACGTTATTATCTTAAAATACTCACTCTGTCCTCTGAATCTATCAAATTTTTTAATCCTTTTTTGTATTTTTACATTTACATTTGAAATTAGTCCAGTAATTAAATAGAAGTATCAGAATATGATTAAGTCCACTCTTTTGCTTTGGCTGTGCATGTAAATAATGATGAATGGTAGTTAATCATTTGTCTCTTATTCTCTGTTTTGTTTTGGGCTTTTTTGTTGGGTATTTTTTGCTTACACAGGTAATTTTTGTCTCTTGAGAGGATAAAGGGTTTGGGTAGCCTTTTTGTAATCTTGGCATACAATTATAATGAATCTAGGTATGTTACCTCCACTTCCAATTAAATGTTTCTGATTTTATGTGGTTTTCGGTTTTTTTTTCATTAATCTTGGTGTGCATTAGAAAGTCAGATTTTAGTTCTTTGAAAAACTGTCCTTATTAATTAAATCCACTAATTATCAGGAAGAGAATAATACCCGCTCACTAAAACAATGCAATTAAAAGTATTTGTAGAGTGTTCTTCCTCAAAAGATAAGTTTATGCTCATTCAGAGCAGCTCTTGTTGGAAATAAATAGAGAAAGAGGCATTTTTGTTGTAAATCAGTGATGAAGGCCAAAACATGAAGTAAACATGAGAACAGAGAAGGCACTGAGGCTTATTTGGTAAAATGGCTTTTGTTTTATTACAGAGGTGGGGGAGGATTTTTACTGTTACTAATTAACAGCAGGAAGAAGCATCTTGTGTTCTGCTGAGGGTTTTTCCTTGGAAAGTAATTTCTTTGTTAGCATCTTTATAACGATCATGTTCACATAGTCTGTGTACATGGCAGCCTCTCTTCCCCTGAAGTTACAACCCACAAGCCCTCTGGAGTTTGGGAGATGACATAAGTGCTGTGGAGTTACTAGGTAGAGGAGACTTACTGCTTCTTGATTTATTGACAGCCCAAAGCCGGTATGTGTATGAAGATGCTCCTGTCCCCCCTCCACTCAACAAAGAACAGCTCTTGTTTGTTTATAATCTATATGTGAGAAGACACTGTTTTGTTTGATGCTGTTTTGTTTTGGCATCTTCAAAAGTAGTTTGAGTCTGAAAGGATACTTCTAAACCATTAAAATTTAAACCCATTTACCATTCTGAAGACAATTCTGAATTTTATATGTTTCTGTACATACTGAAAATAATTAATATAAACCCCACATCACATAAAATATTATGTGGGTTAGGCAGTTGATATGAATTCTCTATTCAATGCTGCTCATTCAGCTGCTTCTGTTCAGTTTCTGTGCATAGCTAAGTGAAACAGTCCTCAGGTTACCCAAATTTAAAAGATATCAATAATTCTTTCCTGAATAGATGTGGTAGAAATACAGTGTCTACCACTTTAAATCATCAGTTCAAAGAAAAGAACAGTCAAGCTGAAAATCCAGCAAACGAGGTCAGTATTGTGTGAGGCAAAACCATCATTCCATTAAAGAGTATGAAAGCATAGCTATTAAAATTTATAGCAGTCAATTAGCAATAAAGCAGTTATCTATTATTGCACTTCTTCACGGTGGTCACAATTCCAAACAAGTATGATGTATGTGTCATATACACAGCTCTGTAGTACTGAGCTAAGCAAAACTTAGAGCAATGCAATAATCAACTCTGAGGAAGTGATCTGATGCTAGTGGTGACAGCAGTTTTTCACTTACCTGGTTGGGTGCTGAGGGATGCCTTCCTGAGTTCCTCTGGGTTGTGTGGTCTTAGAATTGCCCTTTTGCTTGAAAAATAGTATATTATTACAAGTCTTGTACGAAGATAAACTTTGGGAGTTGAATAAATTAGACTTAGATTTCTTGCACATCTGTAGAGGTATGGGGGGAGGGAAAGAGAAGATACAGTGCAAGAAAAGAATTAATTTATTTAAAACTTCATGCATGCCAGATTTTGAGTAATTTTCTTTCAGAGAAAATCTGCAGTGCATGTCATTACCCACCCATTTCCTTTTAACCCAATTAGAAGAAGTGCATACCCTGTGTTTTGAGGGGAAATGTGCTAAGAGGAAGGTTTTTGATGTTACCCCTCTTGTAATCACTCCTGTCATGGGCCAGGTGAATTTTATAAATCGTGTAGAGAAGACCTCATTGACTATTTTCCTTAACTTTCAAAAGTAGGTGTTAATCATTTAAAGATAGAAACAGGTATTCCTCATAAATGAAGCCCAGAGATGAAGGAAAATGAAGTGTGCACACTTGTGTGTGAAGGCATGCGCAACAATACATTGCTACTGACATGGTAATTTATACTCAGCCGTACATTTATATACACCTCAGCTGAAATATTCAGTTGATGGCTCTTGGATCATTTGGTCTCAGCAGAAAGGGAAGGGACTGTGGCCCTGCCATTGTCTAGATAGATTTCTACCGAGGATAACTTTCTCCTCCACATGTCCTACCTGGAAGCTGTTGGCTAACCTGTAGTCCACAAGATGGGTTTCTCACTCAGATGGAGATTGTCTTACTTCCGCAGCACAGCATGTTGATAAATTTACATTTGCATCAGTGTGAAAAATGAAATGTTGTTGTTTCAAGCCTCAGCAAGTGCTTGGAAGTACCATGCTAATATTGGGGCATGAAGCTGTTACCAAGTACTGATGTAATTTCTTGTGAGTGCTTGACAGCCACTCTTGAGATTTTGTTGGTATTGTTGTTTAAAAAATAAAAAATGAAAAATAAAAAGAATGGCTTTGTAGATGTTACTGAGAGTAATTCTCCAAGACTAGTTGCCGTGGGGGAGTCAATATTAAGATTGTCCAAATGTTAATGATCTGAGTATAACGTACTCCATTTTAAATGAGTAGTAAGTCATCTGGTATTGTAGTAATTAATCTGGTGTAAATGAGATTAAAATCAATATCAGATTAGTGGCTAATGGGATGCCACTGATTGGTGTGGGTGTGTATTCAGGGACTGGGGAGAAATTCCCATGTCCTATTCTGCTGTGCAAACTTTTCTTTGTTCTTTCCCCCGTTTTCTACTGTGCTTTTCCTCTGTGCTTGAATTTGTAAGCTCTCATAATTTATAAGTACAATTGAAGAGCTTTCCTTAGGAGAGAGCATTCCAAAATTGCCTGCTAATTTTTGCTAGGAAAGATAAACCTGAAACTAGAACATATGGTGAAAATTTATATTTATAAAATAGATGTTAGAAAACTCAAATATTCCTGCCTAATATTGGTGCAGTTGGCTTCTATTCTTACTGTTCTTTGTCGAGCCCCAGTTCTGTCTGATTTTCTCACACACTTGCTTTATTGTTCCATGTTCCTTGCATTCAGGTTGTAGTACAGCTGGCTGACAGATGAGGAGGAATTGCATTTGTTTTTCTTTGAACAAACTGTATTAATTATAATGCCTCCCACTGGGCTTGCAGTTTGCTTTAAGTAGCATGTATCATTAGCTTTTAAAAATGGACAGGATCACAAACTTTGTATTATTTTATCTTAAATGGTGTATGATTTAAATGCACAGTATAACAGAGAGGCAGAACAGCAAACCTGCACTCACAGCTCTGGGTACTACAGAAAATTTTATTCTTTTTCTGAGGAAAAAGCATCCATATTAACTAGAAGGGGTAGGAAGTTAATTTTTTTTTATGCAGCAGTGCAGGTTGATTGTTAATTGTTTGACCAGAGCAATCAAAAGTGAACATTAATACAGTCTTAACAGATGTGTTCTTTTACATATACATGTACATATATTACTGGAGAACAGGTTCTTGGCATGTTTTCTTCCTGCC
Source organism: Pardalotus punctatus (assembly GCA_013400915.1). NCBI lineage: Eukaryota > Metazoa > Chordata > Aves > Passeriformes > Pardalotidae > Pardalotus > Pardalotus punctatus. Next base: position 200,919 of record VZTX01002894.1, read on the forward strand.
AAAAAACTTTCAGTAGTGAATGGCAGACTTCATCCATGGACACGTTGTGGCTTGAATAGTGGAGATCGGTACCTTCCGTTTCTTGCTTTTCAACCTAGTTTGGAATATTCTTCTAGACAGATGAAAGCATTTGCTTGCATCTTTTTATGATATTTTAATGATCAGGAGTTTGTCAGAGTGGGTGAGCTTGTCAGAAGGGGTGAAAGGAAAATTCCAGGATACCTGGTTTACTATAAGGTACCAAGAAAAATAGGAAAGAATGTCTACTATGTGTTTTATAATGGTGTCATTAGGAGAAAGTCAGAGCCTTGCACTATTTCTATACAATTCAGTCTGAGTTAGGATTTATTTAAGTCACCCCTTGAAGTGTTAAAAATTCATGGTATAGGATGAATAGGAGCTATCCTGTGCTGGAAAAGAAGAAATTTGCATAAAGTATTTCGATGTTTATCATTCACCATGTGTTGCCATGGCAAATGCTTATGCTTTGTGGCATGCATTCACCAAGTATAAGTAAATAGAACAGACAAAGTCTGTGGGCTTCAGATTAAGGGAAATTTTCCTTATTTAAGGAAGTATTTGTCTTTTATGATGTAATGCAGTAGATTTTTTCACTCAGCCCATTATTTAAAATGCAGTGCAGCATAAAGGATTGTTAAATTAGGATGTACAGTTCATTAAGTGAAATGCTCTATATCTAGTTAGTGGTGAGACAGCAAGCAACTAGTAAGCAAATTAATAATGACATTTAGAGTTCCAACAAAGAAACTGTGCCAAAGACATAGTCAGAAAGAAACTTTGTTGCTAATCTGTCCCCCTTATGCTGATGGTAATTGTGGAGAGACAACAGAAGGAGAACGATGTGGTTTTGAAAGATCTGTGCTACTGAGGTATAGCAAGCAGTTACTCCAAAAAGGGACCTAGATTAATGCAGGTGAAGTGTTCTGTATCTGCTTCAATTTGGGTATGGCAAAGCAGTTTGCCTTTGGTTCACACAGGTGTCTGACTGGGGTGCTCTCAGCTGGAGTTCATTTACCAAAGACTTCCAAGGTGGAGGACTCACATGCACAAACAGGATTGATTTCCACCAGAAATGTAACATTTGCATCCACTTAGCTCGGAAAGACCCAGGATAACCTGATATTTCCTTTCATCCTCTGTCATGGTTAGTTGAATCTTCGTTGGAGAATGAAACACCTTGGAACGCCTTGCTGCCCTCATCCTAAAATGATTAAGAGCAAAACATCTTGAGAGAGCCCTGAACTCTACAGCTTCAGGGTATTTGGGTGGAAACTCTTTTTATTGCTTTGTAGGAGAGAATTAGAGAGTCCTTGGGCTGCTAAGGGGGAGAAAGATGAAGGATGGTGCAAAAGTGGCATGGGAGGAGGCAGCTCTGCTAATGTATTTATATGTTGCACTGTATAGAAAAGCATAAGCAGTCCTTGCAGAAGAGATGAGACTTGGCATGTCCTGTTTCCTGGGTGAACTCTGTAATTGTTAGGCCACAACCTAAAGGTAGGTTCAGTAACTTGGGGGAGATGAAAGAATCACAGAACCCAAATTTCCTTTGTTTTCTGATGCTAGTGAAGGAGGAGAATAGAAGAATACTGATTTTGTGTTAAATGTCATAATGCTGCACTTCTGTTACAGAATTAGCATGCAATGAAGAACATGCATAATATTTGTTCTGTACAATGAGTGTCAAGTTTGGAGTGTTTGTATGAGATGCAGCATTGAAAAGAGGGTGTGCAGCATAGAATATGTCATTGTTTTCTCCTTGATCTCTACAGGTCCTGTTGCTTCAAAACTGGTTCATTTTCCTGGATATGGTCTCTTGGTACTCATCCTTAGAGCATCATGGGTTTATTCCCAAGGGCAGAAAACCTTTCCTTTACTGAAATTTGGCAAGTCACTTTCAAAAGAATGCAATTTTTCTGAGTCTGAAAACCTGATTTATTGCTTAATCCCCACAGAGGATGTAGAAAGTGTCATATGTTATACATTCTATGGTGTTTTTGTCTAGACAGAGCATTAGACTAGGGTTGCAAAGATACTCAGGAACATCTGCAATTTTCAAATTCAAGAGGACTGTGTTACTAAGTACCTTCTCAGCTGCCAGTTGCTTTTCACCGAATACTTATGTTTTTTTAATAAATACAAATGTCTGTAGTTGCTTCCTACTAAACAGCTTTGCCCTGTTTTTGACTACTCAGATCTATCACTAAGCAAGTAATTGCTTTCATTGCTTGGGTTTTACCCAAAACTAGAATCACTGTCTTGCATCTGACATATACAGCCTTTGAGATTCTTGGTCAAAAATCTTAATGCAGAAAAAGGATGAAGTCATGCACTGGTTTCCCTTCACAGAGGTCTGGAAATCAGTGGGTGGGTTTTGGATTGTTGACAGCTATCCCGGAAGTCCCTGTGGGATATAAGTCAGGAGAGAGCAGAACTTCTTAACATCGGCATGGTGGCTGTGTTCTTGGTCTCTTCCAAACCCCTGGTGTGAACAGGCAGAGACTCTACTCAACATGACAATCCTCACTCCCTTGTCTGATGGGAAATGCTTTGAACTGATGCCCTGTGATGTAAAAGACTCCTCTTTTCTTTCCCCTTTCCTGTACCACCCATCATCCCCTATGAGAGCTCTGACCATTTCTCTTGAAGTGTCCTGACCCTGACTCCTGTATCAAGGTGGCTGAGTGAAATGGACACAATGATGAGTCAGAGGAGAAAATTATTAATCAAACATGAAGATGTTTGGGGACTTCTGCATCAGGTCTGCTCTTACTGAGCTGACAAAGTTAAGGCTGAATAGGCTATTTCCTTAAAACAGGTTGATTTATTTCCATCAAATATTCAGTTGCCAAAGACCTCAGGTATGTTTGAATTAAACTTGTTAAACCAGTACTTCTTTGTAGCATTTTATTACTGAGAATGATATTTAAATGGTGACTTAAGGGACAAATTCGTGTCCAGCATCCTGCCAGACAGAGGATTTTCCATTATACTGAGGTCATCCTGCTAACCTTCACTGGCTTCAAGGGAAAATAAACTCATTTTAAACCACAGCAGTAATTAAATCTGCATGCCTACTTGACTGATTTAATGTTTAATTAAAGCAGAAGTATTGTGGTGGGGTAGTTGAAATAAATGGCTGTCAACATTTGTAAGACTGACAGAATCTGATTTTTCTTTTTTTTTCTTGTTCTTTTTGGGTTTTAAAAGTGCTTCTTAATATAGAATGTAGGTATGCACTGAGAAATCCTTAGGACATCTGCTCTAGTATGATATTTTTGAAGCATTGTGTTTTCTGAGGTTTGAATAAGAGCATAGAAGGCTTCCATCAGATAAAGACACAGAGTATAAAAAAATCATGACTCTCACACTGAATCATTCATTGTATTTTTGTGTATACATCTGTGTAACACTTGCTAGCCATTAGCAGAATGAAGTTTCTTTGGTTAAGAAAAATTGAGACTGGTTTACAAAGAGCTTTGCAGTTTTATGTGGTTAGAAGTATTTAACCATAATCAGTCTATGAAAATGCACAACTGAATTTATGTTTTGCTTCATTTTTAAATTGGACATAGTAAACAAGTAGGGATTTTTCCCCATTGAATTGCAAATTATGTATAAAACAGAAATCATTGCGTTCGGACTCTGTACCAGTCTAGTTTGTTCAGAACCTGCTAGTTAATAATACACATGTGGCTCACAGGCAGCTCTTAGTCTACTGAGACAGAACAAATACTGTATTCATTTGCTTTCCTGCTAAGGGATCACTTGTCATAGGTCTTCACAACACTTGCTGAAAGAGCTTTCTTGGCATTCTTGGCCTCTTGACTTTCAGTGCTTTTTCTTTTTAATTACTTTTTTAATTACTCCCCAGCCACCCTGATTTTTGTTGCAACAAGATATTGAGCTATTCTACAGAAACTGAAATACTTCTTGAGAATTGAAAGATTCTACAGAAAGTGAAAATGAAAGATTGCAAGAAAAAATTTACGCGTTGAGTCAGTGGCTTATAGAGACTGTGTAGGAGTAAGGACCAAGTGCTCTCTTAGCAAACTTCTTGTGCTTTTGAAAATCTATCTGATTAGAAATCTGCAAGATTTCTTGACAGATGAAAAAAAGTAGATTTGATTAAACACAGCAAGATTGAAGCTTTGAAGTTAAGATTGAAGAGGTGTTTGAAATACAGACTTTGTTTTGTTTAAAACAATGATGATTTTAATGGGCAAAACGTTCTAATATTATCCCTGTTATAAGATCCTAAGGAAATAGGTTTAAATGAAAATAATCTTAATAGTGGATTGAGTTACATGGACTATATGGTGTGGGCATCTGAAACGTCCTCTGGTTTGCTGACATGTGTCACTGGTCTTCTTTGAGTACCAGTCATGTTGTGGAAATTGCTGGGGCCCCCATCCAGGAGTTCTGCATCTTGTGTCTGCTGTCACAGCATGGGATTTAGACACTTCTTTAGTCAACAGCAAGATTTTGTGTTGTACACTGTCCTTCCTTGAAGGCACTCCCAAATCAATATGTCACAGTTGACTACAGAGTCTGCCCTAGAAAATGAGGAGACTGTGTGCTCCTTGGGCTAAGTCAAAATTTTTCTAAACCAAGTCAAACTTTGGCTCTTCCCCTCTTCCCCTACCTCATAAGGGAGGAAATGTTTGTTACTTTTTCAAAATCAATTCTACAACTAGACATCCAAACCATTAGTCACCCTTGAAATATTAGGCACAATGCTTAAATCATAGTCAAATAAAATTCCAGGTTTGAGCTTGATCTACATTAACTGGGACTGATAGTAGTCTGTGTCTCAAGGGCTGCTATGCTAATTCACTGCATGAAAAGCCGAGTGGCACTGGGCAGGTTGAATATTCTGTGAAGAGTGTAGCACTACCCAACATATGGTACATATGTATTAGAGCAACGCTCTCTTATTTTAAATGACAAAATTTACAGTACTATTCTATGCTCTATTACTAAAAGCCATTAAAATAACATTTTGGTTATGGCACCATCTGAGGTAAAAGCACCATGCTTTCAAGAATGACTGGTTTGAAAAAATTTAATTTTCAATTAAGCTTGAAAGGACAAAGTGCAAAATTAACTAACTTGCAATTAATTTCAGTAGTAATTATGTAAAAAATTCCAGGCATATAGAAGATGAGAAGCATGGCATAATTAGTTGTGGAGGTTTTTACTGCTGTAATTACAGTGATGAATATGCATGAGGCTGTTTGGGGAAGGGAGGCACAGCAAGCAATTGTATTTAATTAAACTTTTAGCTGGCTTAGTTATGGAGACTGCTCTTTGTTTTAATCCCTTCAAAACTACAGTGACACTCCCAAGGCAGGGTAGTTACACCCCAGAGTGTGAAAATTGCATTTTAGGATTTATTTTTTCCTAGGTAGAGGTCTCCCAGGTCATCTGTCACTTTATGAATCACAGGTAACCATTATGTTCCAATTTTATGGCTCTTGAAACTTTTTTGAAAAGCCCGATGAAAGCAAATTGCACCATTTATTGTTTGTGTGTTTAAAATGTTCAAAGAGAAGGATGTTGAGTTGCACAGGTGAGCATGAGGCAGCAGAACCATCAAGCACAAGGCACGAGTGACTGCTGTACAGAGTGATGTTAGGATCAGTCAGGCCTTTAGCCTCCAGAGGTCTTTGTTAATGGGGTCCTTATCGAAAGAACCAAAAAAAGCTGAAAAATTAAAGAAAAGTTGTTCATAAAGGGAGCAAGGAGTCATGCAGACAGAGTGTTTATTGTGGTTACTTTTATTCAATATTTTTTAGATATTTGGTATGTGCGACTTAGTCTAGAATCCTATGTGATTTGGTCCTTTTTCTTTTTCATTTTCTTTCCTAATTTGCGTTTAGACAAGTTTTTAAGCTGAGACATAAGCATATTAAATCAGTCTCCATCTTTAATGTGTGAGCACTGTATGTAGACAGCTTGTTAAAATTCCACAGAGTGCTGGGGAGGACAGTACTGGGTTGCTCAAGCATAATTAGGTTCACCTTAAGAGTAAAGCAATAAAGCTGCCTCCTCTTTGATAGTAAAGAAAAAGTAAATAATTCATTAAAGTGTGTGTGTGTGTGTGGAGAGCAGAGTATGGCTGATGGAAGCTGAGAACTCCCAATTTCTGATCCTGGCTGACAGTCTTTATCTCTGCAACTTGAAGGGAATAGTTTTATTAATTTAAGTCTTGCTTTTTAGGTAAGGAATAGGCTTACCTATCTTGTTGGATTACTGTAACTTTTATGTGATTTGTCTCTAAATACTTAAAGGAATAGTACTATAAAAAATATTATAGTTGGCTGCTTGAATCTGTACTATAAAGGAGTAGTAGCAGATGGTTTTGTTTCTTCCTGTTTCAAATTAGATAAACTCTTAACCTTTCTTGCTTTAAGAATGATTTTTTAAATTGCGGTAGATGCTTGTGTGTGTGTGTGTGTAAATGGAAACATGTCTCAGCTATTTCAAGTGGTGCTCCCTAGAAGCTTTTACCCAGCCCACACAGTTCCCCAGCTTTTGTTTAAATTTAGTCATGAAATATCATTTTACCTATTTTCTACCTGAGAAGTATTTCATTAAATTTGTCTTGCATCTATTCCCTTTTACCCTTGTCGCCTTTAGTTCTAATCTGCCTAACAATCTAAGAATTAGTCACTGAGCTTATTTTTTATAACCCGTGGCTATTATAAATACTTCAATCATATCTCCTCTTAATATTTTCTCAAGACTAAATAAATCATGCTTTTTTCTCTCTTGATATTTAAGCCCTGTTTCCCCCATTCATCATCTTTGTTTCTCATGCTGTACTCTCATCAACCTAATTCTGTCTTCAAATAAGCTGGCCAAAATAGACTGCCAGTATTCAAACATGGTTTCATTGGGGTTTTGCAGAATCATGCCATAATACAGTTAATATCCTTTGCTTGTGATAAGCCAGTTTTCTATTAACCTTCTTTACCACTGCTATGCATTAGCCAAAGTTTCTGTCAATAAAGGTTCATTCTCATGTGACACATTAGCTAATTCAGTGCTTTTAAACTATGCTAAGCTGTACTAATCATTATTATTTGCCTCCAGTCTTTTTACGCAGAATGAGAACTATAAGTGTGCCACAAAAAATCTCTTCATTTGCCCTTGCATACAGTAATTATCTTGACATAGTGATTAATAATTATGATTCTTGCCTCTTAATACAAATTTTAAAATACATTTTTCTTTCTTGCGTTGTACACATGCTTTTCATATCAAGAATTGCCCAATTCGGTATGACTAGTTTAGTCAGTCAGCCAGGGTCAAAGGGAAAATAAATGTTTCCATAATCTCTCTAGAAACAAAATACAAGACTACATCTTCAGCAGTAATAAAATCTGGCACTCTCACATTCATTAGGCTGCATTTGTCAGTGCTGAATAAACAACCTTTCATCAAGTGCAGCAATTTTCTTCGTTCTGTAATTAAAGATATTTTTTGCTTAATTTATTTATATGAAAACTTCCTGAAGTGAGACCAAAAATTTTATAATGCATATTTCAAAAAGAAAGGTTCTGGATAAAGTCCCAGGTACTATAATATCTTGATTTACTGTCTAAAAATGTTATGCTAAGTCCATCCATGGGGGAAAGGTATCCAAGTGTCCTCTGTGTGCTAAAGAAGATGAGCTCCTCCTTCCTTTATGAATGCATGGTTAGCTTCTAAGGCTTATAGAATTTAATGATTTGTCAATGAACTATGAATTCCTACTGAACTTGGCAGAAGATTGGGATCATGTAACAAGTGATACAAAATTCTTCACAAGAAGAATCCTCATCGTTAGAAGGCGTTTTTAATCTTTTTTCTGTTTATCTGAAGACAGGTTTGATGAAACAGACACAGGTTTGTCAGCTCGCCAGAAATACCCAAATTTAGGTTTCATGGGGTGTTTCAGGTTATTTGATTGGCAGGGCGAAAGTGTTATTTCTTTCATTGACTGTAGGCCAGTGTATAAGTTCAGGACTGTCAAAGGTTGCAGGGTACTTCCAAAGCACACCTAGACCATTGTTAGCTCAAGGGGATCTGTTCCAGTGCTTCATGCTCCTTGCCACTCAGCAAGTTGCACCCCACACCAGAGCTACACATGTGGGTAGTAAGTTATTGTGGTGCTTTGCCTTTGGGGGTAAGTGGTTCAGATTCAACCTGGATTGTAGATACTTATATTTTATAGGATTTTTTGTATTCTTCAGAAAAACTTTGGGAAACTCTCCTGAGGATGGACAGGAATGATAGTCCCTATGATAAAACCATCAAAGTGGTCAGGGTACCTGGAAATCTAAAGGCATGGAGGCATGTGGTGCTGTTGCTGTTTATTCATTGACAAAGGTAGCAGCTCTAATCAATTAGACATATGAAATATAGCTGTGATCTCTCACATTTAGTCATTTGGGACATTTCCCTGCAGTGTTTGAAAGTCCTGCACTTACATTGTTAGAGTAGGCATGGTTTTGATACTCATTCATTTCAAACTTCTGTATTTAAAAATATTTAAAGCTTCCCTGCAATGTTTTCTTCAGCCTAAACAATCCAGATTTTAACAACCCTTCTTGACAGTTAGTGTCTGTGTGGGCATCTGACAATTCATGTTGTTCTCCACCAAGCTCTGATTCAGCTTTGCTTTTTTTATTTTTTTTAAGTGTGATGGCCTAATCTGGGTAAATACTTGAACAGACACCTTGCTAGACCTGGATTCTGTTGGGGTTGCGTTTTTTACTGCCAGTTAATGTGCCGTTCCCTGCTGACACCTGACTACATGTGATCCTGACCGTTTCTGCTATTTTTGAATAATTTTTAATTTTGATCTTCTCTATCAGGGTTGATGTTTCCTAACAGCAAGCTGAATAAGCATTCTCTGTAATTCAGGGAATTATTGAATCGTTTCAGGTTCAGAGCAGAGCCTTTTGGACCCCCCTGAAAAGCTGTCAATTTTCTAATGAGCCACTGGCAGCCACAGCCTTTGAATGTTTCCCTCCCACTCCCTATTTTCAGTGTCATATTTTCTGATCAAGTGACATTTCTATCAGAGGATGAAAAGCACATGTTTGTCTTCTTCCTGGTGTTAATGCCTTCCAGATGCTTGTTAGTGTCCCATTTGTGTACACTGGCTTTCAAATGCAGCTTTTTTCTTTTTCTTCTCTTTGCCTCATTTGCTTCTCTGTTCTTTCTTCCCCTCTCCCTCTTTCTCTGGCATTTGACAGTCTGGGTCTTGTGATCAGGAAGGCCAAAAAGGGCTTTGGAATAACTACTTTCACAGTTTGCTGTCTTCTCTGCTGTTGTATTTTACTCTTTTTTTTTTTTTTGTATGTATATATAATATTTATGGAAATATTTAGAATTTGATTTGCAACCAGGTAAAATGTCTGTTAAGACCTTCCTGAAGGTGCAACCTGGACACAGTGAAGCTGATGTGGCTACTGTTTGCCAAAAGTTTCATGAGTTTACAGAGCTTGTGGCTGAAAGGAGACATTGGTTTGTATGTCAGACAATTGTAACACAAAATCAGGATAACTTTAAGAAGCAAATCATCTCATAATGTAACTTCACACAGGTACATTCTCTGGTGGAACCAAGCACTGAGCTTCATCTTGGTTTGTACTAAGTGTCCAAACACATACCCACACACATCCACTCAGTTTAGTCTTGCTTTCCTCTCCAGTCTCCATTTGCTTCCTGGAGCCAGAGGGTAGCCTGCAGGCTCTTGCTGGAGTGGATTTGCTTCTGGTTTCTTCTGTGGCATCCTAGAAGCTGTCATGGAAGGGGCATTGAGTAGGTATGAATGGATGATGTGAAATGAAACCCCAGAAGAGGGATTATGTGACCTGGAAGGTGTTGTCTTTCTCTGTGGATTAGTTTCTTTTTTCACTTAAAATCACAACCTACTCACGATTTCTAAATTGTTAGGATTGTTAGCATCTTGAACAAATGAAGCTGTGTGTCCTGTGTATCTGGCAACATCTCTTCTTCATAATTCTAGAAAAACAATAGGATTGACAATAGTAATATGTAAAACAGGACATGGATGTTGTACTCACACTTTTTCAAAAATCGGAGGCATTAAAATACAGTTCTTGAATGATTAGACTAAGTTTATAAACTGATTATAAACTTACTCTACAATAGATTTAAATCACACTTAAGCAGTATTTCTTGCCATGTATACCTGTCTGCAGGCTCCATAAACCCTGCGCCACATCTCTTCAAGCCTTATTATCCTTCTTATGCTCCAGCTGTTCATAGCACTTATCAGCACCCAGGAAGAAGTTAATGTGCACATTCTAGCTGCGTTCTATGTCTCTTCTTGCCAGCCTCCAGAATAAACACTAAAAAAATGCAATTCAGCTGTCCTGCACAGCATCCCACATTCAGCTTTTTCCCAGACATTCTGTTGAAATAGCATGCATTTTTTCAGGCATGTAGATCACTCAAGATAAATTGTTTTCAAGATAAACAGTTTTGCAATGGGTGTAATTTAGTTTCACAGTTGATAAAAACACAAGCATTTCATCCACAAATTTTCATTTTAATTAGTTTACTTTTTATTTGCTGGGTTTTTGTGCCTCCTAGATATTCACGATTGCAAGGAATGTTAGTAGAGTATGTAATGGAAACTTGAATTCTAAACACTTAGGGTCAGACTGGAATTGGAAAGGCAAAGCCACCCATGATCTTTGACAAATCTGTTTCGCTTCACGCTTTCAACTTGGAACTCTACTGAAGACCTTTCAAAATTAACCAAGGTGCATACTATTGTGCTGACAGGGAGCTGATACAATGTCCAGGCTCTTATCTGCCTCAGAGCTCCAATTAACCTTTGCAGAAGACAGGACTGCACTTGCACATGGATTTTCCAGTTTTGTGAAGGGGATTTGGTAGAAAATAGTATGTTTTAGTAAAAGAAGTGAAGATGAAACTGATACTACAGAATCAAAGTATCACTGGAGTTGGAAGGGACCTCTTGAATGTCTCCAGAGAGGCAGATGCCACAATTTTCTTGGACAGCCTGTTCCAGTGCTCTGCCACCCTCAATGTAAAGAAATTCTTCCTCACAATGAGGTGGAATTTCTTGTGTTTTAGTGTATGTCCATTACTCCTTAAATATTGGTGACTGAATACACTTGGGTCTTGCTGGTTGAATTTCACAGTTCTATTAACTTCTCCATTCAAATGTTGTGTTGTTTTAACTTTCAAGACTCTCCTATACTACTATATATATATATATACTATACTACTCATTAATGGTACACAATGGATTACATAGCAACCAAAGACCTCGAACCTGGACTTTTTATGCAGTTGGGGAATACTGTTTGTGACAGGAACAAGGTGAGACTGCAATATCTCTTGGGAGATCAGGGGCAAGGAGCAGGCTACTGCTACAGGTTCAGTGGCTATTATCTCCTACTTAGGCTCCCTGCTTCAACTGGAGCTAGAGCCTGGGAGGTGTGTAGTTGTTGTGTGTCTTGGGAAGAGCACCAGAGCATGTTTATGCTATGAAAATTAAAATGGTTTTTCTTTCTTTGAAGCATGTTTGTGACTTATTTTATAAGCTTGATCTACTGAAGAGCCTTCTAGTGGGTGCAGCTTGAGATTTTCCTCTTGCAGAGCAGGTTTAACTTAGTGCCTGGGAGGGGCCAATATTAGCACAAGCCCCTAAAGCTTTCAGTGCCTCAGACTCTTCTTGAGTGGCATCTTCCTGTCACAAAATGTTACAAGAACTCTACAGTAACTAATTTCGTGGTAACCTCCTTGATGGTGACCCTCCATTACAAAGGAGAAAGAGGAGACAAACACAAGTAACTGAACCACTCCATTTAGAGAACATTTTTAGAACGAAGTTCTTCCTTTTTATGTTCTACCCCCACTTTTGGACCTGGTTTGTGTACTGGCTATGATTTAGTCAAAGTGCACCACTATCCTTTTGGGCTATCACGTGTCCAGGAAGTGCCGCATAGATCAGTGCTAGAGTAAGCCTGAATTACATTTGAGTAACACTTTAATTTCCTCCTTGGGCTCCATCCAGCTGCCAAGCCTGGACCTTTTGTTTCAGTGCTTTATGGCAGATTTTGGCTTTGCAGGTTTTTACATCGCTGCCAAGTTAATTTTAGAACTTTAGTTGCCATGACTACTGCTAAGTATTTCTTAGTTCTCTACTTATTTGCTCATTTTGCTGCTTTTATTTTCTTTGTGTGTGTGTGAAGTGCATGGAGTAATTATCCTACCCTGCAGAAGATAAAAAAGGATGGCATGTGAGAGGTGAGGCTCTTGATCTTCAGGCTGACTCAGCTGCTCTTTTAGAGCAGCTGCAAAGACTTGAAAGCACAGCTCTTGTAGCGCGTGGTCAGGATGAGGATTTAAGTCTGGGGAGGAAGGCACGGGTAATGCGCTCATTCTGATGCACTGAATGAGACATGCTGGCACTGCTTCTAATTCTGCTGACTGCCACTGTCCTGAGGTTTATCTGTGTCTTGCTGGCTACTTGTATAACTATATATAGTTCCAAGTCTTATGCTTAGCTTTACATTCTTGGGAACAATAACCATAATTTTGCTCAGAGCCTCTAAAATGCATTATACAGAGAAATCCTATTTCATTGCTCAGAGCTCAAGTTGTTACACTAATACCTATAATGTTTTGGGGTTTTTTTAAAAATATATATGTATATACATGTACAGATAACAAGTTCTTCATACCAGGAGGTCCTACTCTATTTATGCAGACAAGGTCATGACTGTCTTTCCAGTCATGTGAAATAATAGGCAAAGATAGAGCATCCAGTGCAATATAGACTTCTGATTGATATTTGAAACACTTAGACTTTTGAGGAAAATGTAGTTCTTGTTGGTATGAAAGAGCTTGGGAGAATGTCCTGAGAATGCAAGAACATCACTGTGTAGTTGGGGATAGCAGGGCAGGGAACCAGGCAGAGGTGGAGAAAATTACCTGATACGCAACTTCAAGAGCTAGGAAACAATCCATTCTTTGTTCCAGCTTCTTAGATCGAGGGCTGTTCTGGTTGCTGTGGTTCTGGTCTGTGGCGCTTGGGACACTTGTGATTAGCAGGGAGGTAAACACAGGATAACCTGGTGGCGTTGTTTGAAACCAGACATCTGTGCAGATACGTGTTGTCTGTGTTTGTCTGTGAAGCCATCATTGTTACAGATATACCTGGAAGGAACTTTATCCTGCTGCTTTTCCAGAACCAAATACCTGTTAAGCAAAGATGTATATTGTATTCCTCTGGCCCTTAGATAAGGTCTGTTTAGCATGTGTAACACCTCCATTAGTGAATCTCTTCTGTGCCTGAAACAGGGAGAACCAAAGCAGGGCAAAAACACGCTTTGAGTGTAGTTGAAAACAAATCCTTGTCTCTGGTGTCTATGGGAACTGTGAAGCTGTTCAGGAGGAGAACAATGGTAACCTAGCATGAGACTTCATGAGGTCAAGGTGCTGTGTTGTCTGAGAGAGATCTTGTTTGTAACACTGAGAAGGGCAATAGGGAAAAAAGAAAACTCAGTTAGAAAAACGTCACTAGAATAAAGAGTATTCAGAGAGTTCACTGCACAAAATCTATGTATCTTGTTTTAGTGGGACATGAAATCATCAAGGGTAAGAAATTTAATAAGACTTTTGGGAGACAGCTGGATGCCCTAAGAACTCCAAGCGCTGAAAGTAAATAATGTGCAGAGGCTCTGCCTGTCTGCATTTGATTTTTGTTGTCTTTAACCTTCCAAGCTGCAGCTCTGCACTTTAACCAGTTGGAATTTAAATGTGTTGTTACAGTAGCATCTTTGTTGGAGATGGACCGTGACTCGTGCTCATTAAGGCTACAGATGTCTGCTCAGATTATGTATTTCAAAAGCTTTTTCTCCGATGAACTGTGAAAAGCCAGGCTTGAGCAGAGGATTGTGAAAGATAAAATAATAGCCTCTCATCCCTATGTCTGGCAGACTTAATGCAGTTACTCTCAGATCTTTTTTTAAACTTTCAGACAGCAAATTTGTTCACAGTCAATAAAATAGACCTCTGAGCACAACCCATTATGTTTCCTTTATCAGTGTTTTCCTAAATTATTCACAAGGCTTTTTACACGCCAAAAATCCCTATTCTGTGAATTCAGCATTTCCCAGATAGTAGGGTTTAATAGGCATAAGTGGCATTGATAAACTGTTTATATGTGGCATGATTAGAAAATGGATCTTCTTAAGGGGAAAAAAAAAGCACAGAATAATAAGTACTCCATGAATTTAAATTAAATTTACTTGCCCACTCACTCTTTTTCGTGAATTTGCACTTAGTATCAGAGCAGGTGGAACTTTTTAAACCTACCTGGATAATAACTCCTTCTCCTGGGAGAGGATAACTGAATTACCAAGAAATTCAGTTCAATGACTTGTGTGATGTGTAAGCATTTACTGAAAGTTATTAGAGCAGACCTAAAGAGTCATGGATTTTGTTTCCTTAAGTAGTTGTGCATATCCAGCTGAGAGTTTTCAGGTGTTCTCTATATCTCACTTTCTCCCTTTTAGGGAGAAAGGCAGTCTCAGCTCAGTACCATTCATTCCCTTCCACACCTCTGTATATTCACCAGGCTCTACAAAAAGACTAGGATGTTGTCAAGGAGTTCTTAGAAGTTACTTATCTCAACGTGGTCAGGTATATAGGGAGACAAAGCAAAAACTTGATGTAAAAGTCTCTTGTACACAAAACTGCCTCATAGTTCTGCTGCTTCTGTTTTAGCTGGGCCATAGAGCAGTTTTCTTGCCAAAGCATTACTTTGGAAGACCATTAAAGGCAGTTCGTCTCTCTAGGGCTGCAAGCCAAGCAAGAGCTCATAGGGTCAGGTAATGCTGCTTTCATCTTTTGCAGGTTTGGATTTATTGACCTTGCTAGAAAAGACAGGATAGGTACAGGTTGGTCTTTCATTAAATAAATTATATCACAGCAGAAGTGAAATGCCACTGGACTTCACTTGTGAGCATGGTTTGCTAAAAGACCTTAAGATTTTGTCTTCTTGTCTCAGAAAACCCACTGATAGGGCAAGAATAAGGTTGTTATTGTGGTGAAAGAAGACTTCGTTTCAGTGACAGTTGGATCTTCCTAGTTAGAACTCCATCTCAGGTACAGGGTACTTAAAGACTATACATGTTTAGGGAGCTGGATTCTTTGCATGAGGAGGGTGTCTCTGCAAATCCTCATCACTGCCTGGGGCACAAGAAAGAGCACTTGACAAATGGAACAGATTCTTTCCTCTTCATAGGATATATCTGTTCTCCTCTGTGCAGCTTCATGTTAGAGACACATGGGCTAGAATTAGCTGAACTGATGGAGATGCCAGCTCCAATCCCAAATGCAGTATTGCTTTGTTGGCCAGTTCAAAGGTTGCGCCAGATAGCACAGTTCAAAACAGCACCCTAATGGCTCTGCTTCTGGTTTAGAGATCTCTACACAGATCTGCGGGCATGCACTTAGATTGCTCAGGGTTTCAAAGAAACAGTGAACTAAATGAGAATACAAGAACTAGATCTAAACACCTGAAAAGGAATAGAGTTACTGGTGAATAAATGATGTTTCATTAGCCACAGTAATCCTGGATCTCCAAAACAGCATGCTAACTGCAAAGTTTCCTCAAATCTCTGCTTTGAGGAAACCAAAATATGTCTGTGGTTGTTGTATGAAAAGGATTGTAAAAGCAGATAAAAGATGTTTTGTTGTATGCTGTCCTAAAGCTCATCATCTGATTCCACCTGACCTGACAAAGTAGTTTTTCTTCAGGAGTCTAGTTAACCTGTTTGGATTTATAGAGCTGTTCCATGCATGACCTGAAGATGCTGTCCTAAACGGGTGGATAACTTTAAAAGTTTGGGGAAAAAGTTGATGTAATTAACTTCTGTCATTTTTCTTCCCTTTTAGTAAGATGGAGATTGTACAGAGAAGGAACTGTGATGCCACAGAATGACCCCATGGTAACTAATTATGTCTCATCAGGTCTGCAAAGGCATCCTGTTTTCAGCCTCATGCCAATGCACTGTAACCAGTGAGCCAAGTTGAATGAGAGTCTTGTGGTATTTTACTGGGATGTCATAATATGTTTACCTTCCTTGCACTTGCTGCAGGTAGTAGTATTCATCCATGGGTCAGTCCTTGCAAATGAACTTCTTGATGTTTGCATAAAAATGATCTGCTTGTCATTATATTCCCTGTGCTGGCCCTTGCCTGTGATATGTGACATGAATTAATTTCTCAGCTGTTGAATTTAGGGAGTATATTAAAAGAGCCAGAGTAATATGTGATGAGCTGGAATTAAAGTTAATAATGCATGTCAGTTCCTTTCCTTCCTTCTGCTTTCATTTACATTCCTCATGCAGACTTGGTTCACTTTGCTGAGTGAGCCAGAGACCCAGTGTTGACTGGAAACTGTGATTTCTGCCTTCTCTGGCACAGTTACATGGGGAAATAAAGTTAGCAAAGATCCTCCTTGGGGTGTTGCATTAAGTATCAAGAAAAGTCTGTGGCTTGCAGCTGGCCTGCAAAGCTCTGTGCTTGTAGTGGTATCGTTAGTAGAGTAGATCTGTCTGAGTGGCAGTTTTCATAGTTGTAGCAGGACCAATAAGCGCAGAATTACAGAATGGTTTCAGTTGGAATGGACCATAAAGACAGTCTTGTTCCAGCCTCCTGCTGTGAGCAGGGACACCTTCCACTAGACCAGGTTGCTCAAAGCCCCATCCAGCCTGGCCTTGAATACTTCCGGGGATGGGACATCCACAGCTTTTCTGGGCAACCTGTTCCAGTGCCTCACTACTCTCATAGTGAAGAAATAATGTTTTCTTTGTTCTGCTACAGTCTTTTTTTCCCCATCTCATCTCTTCTAAAGTATCTATGCTTTAAAATGGAGATGTTTAAAGGATTAGCCGTTTTGTGTTGTATTATCTTACAAACAAATGCAGAAGCTATTTTTAGTGATGCTGGAAATTGTGGTTTGGTGTTTAACCACAAAAGTGAACTACCAAAATCAAATATTGAGAGAGATACCTAAAGCATCTTGATGAGAACAATGGGTGCTTGAGTAAAGCTCTTCTGTTATATGGGGCACAATCAGTGTATATTTTCATTATCTGTTGTTAGAGAAATATATTAGTGGCTCTGTTGCAATTCTGAATTACTAAAAAGCAGTTTTGCTTGATAGGGAAAAGAAAGAAAAATCATATGCTGAGACTTACTGTGCCAGCCTTCTGCAGTAGGAGATTAAGATCGTGCTTGTGTAATTGTGTGGATTTGGGGTTCTGTTGGTTTGGTTTGGTTTTCACTCAACCTCATACTTTTCTTGAGGTAGATGAATGTCAGAAGAGCCTGTTTGAGGCTATAAGAAAGAGAAATTCCTGCCAAAAAAATATTGCTCAATGGTTGCATGACCTTGTGAACATGGGGCCTAAATAGTGTCAGGGGACTGTAAAGTAAAAAAAAAAAAAAGAAAGTTAAGTATTGGGCCTTTTACATCTCTGATTCTAGTGAGGTTTGCCAGGTGCAGCTGAGATACTGTGGTTACGGCTTGGAACTGGGTGTCTCACCTCTGGAAATAAAAGTTATGACTGTTGGGTGGGGGTGGGGGATTATCCCATGATAATACTTATGCTTCCTACTATGGTGTGTATTTTCCTCTTTCTCAGCTTGTCTCTCCCTAGTAGTTTATGTGCTGGCACATACTGTGGGTGGGGATGGACTGAGAGATAATCTGCCAATCTCCAATCTGCATGCATGTGCTTTTAATAAACTCATTTCTCACAATCTGAAGGAAAAAGGAAAACTTTTTGTCACACATTGTTAGCAGAAGACACAGCCAAGGCCAAAGGCAATTTTATATGGAAACCAATCTCAGGCTTCCTTTTCCTTTTGTCTTGCAGAGGCAGGGAGTGGCCAAGATTATGTAACCTCAGAAAATCAGCTGCTTTACTACCCAAGTATTACCTACGCCATCATTGGCAGCTCTGTCATTTTCGTCCTCGTGGTGGCCTTTCTGGCCTTAGTGCTGCACCACCAGCGGAAGCGCAACAATCTGATGACGCTGCCCGTGCATCGCCTGCAGCACCCCGTGCTGCTGTCCCGCCTGGTGGTTCTTGACCACCCGCACCACTGCAGCGTCACCTACAACGTCAACAATGGCATCCAGTACATGGCCAGCCAGCCTTACCACAGGCCAGCGGACCTGGATTCCCCACCCTCCTATTCAGAGGCCGTGCTTGACCAAAGGTATGTACAGGAGCTGATTCTGGGCTCACCAAAGCATCACACTGTTGGTTGCAGCTCTTGTAGTCTCTGCTGCTGCTCCCCACTTATTGCTGCTTTAGACAGAAATCCAATGTTGCACTTCTGTCACCTGCATAGGGTCAAATTTCAGTAAATCTGAGCTCCTTTTGTATATGAAAAATTCATGGTACTCAGATCCTTTTACTGTTATTGGCATTAAAGAGATTTGAGGCAAACTTAAGTCATGTTCACTTAGCACATGTTGATGGTAGTAAGATTTTGAGAATGGCAGGAGAATGTATCAGTTGTCTAGTGGTGATATCCTCTGCCAGTTTGGAATCAAAATGTGAGAACTGAATTTGGAGTTCTGCCAAAAAAACCCAGCTAAGTTGTAGGCCATAGCATTGAAAAAATATTGCCCTGTTCATTTATAATAAGTATATAAAGGTGAGAGAGTTCTTCAGTTCTAGTATAAAGAAAACTGTATTGTTCTTCTGCTCTGCACTGCTTTCCCTTTACCAAGAGAAGAAAAGAATAGGACTCTGGAATGGAAAGAACTCTTCTTAATTTAAATACCTGAAAGTGCTTTGAAGTTTGGTGTGTGGGTGTGGCTTGGTTTATGATGCTTTTGTAGCTACAACACTGGTTTTATTTGTAGATAATTAACCTTCATTTTAACCTCTGTATGTAGAGTCTTTCCAAACAAATTTTCTAAACAGACATCCCTTCTACATAAAAAGGACATGGTTCAAACTTTAACAATTCAGATTGTTCACAATCATCCTGTTGTTATTTTTAGTATGAACTGTGGGATTTAAGAATAATAGTAAATTCCTATTCTCTGCTGCTCTTTGCTGCAGATCCCTTGTCTTAATGGTCACTTTCATAATAATGATATCTTCTCATTATTAAGGACAACTAAATGAGCAGGTGTCCAGATTGTAATCACTTCTTACCTGAGCTGATAAGCCATCAGCAGTTTTGGAGCAAATTGCTCCCAGGGCCTGTTATGAATCTGCTCAGCCCTTCAGTGCCTTTACTTGCTTGCTATCAGAAGCACAGAACAGTTTTCCTGAATGCAGCACTCATCTTGTCTGTGCCTACTTAGCAGTTGCTCTGCATGTGATTTCATGACAGCCAAAGTGATTTGTCAGTGTGGAGAATTCAGTTTGTTATTTATTCGTAGACCATAAGCCATTAATTTCTGTTGCTTAGTGGGGGTTTCCTTGGAGCTTTCTTCTGTTCACATTATCATCTATAGGTGTAAATCCGCCACTTAATGTTATTTCTTTTGAAGTGTTTTCTCTAGTGTAAATGTTACACAAAAAATTTTTTACCTCTTGCACAGCTGTCTTTGAGACAGCTTTGTTGGAAGTCCATAGCCATCTAACTCAGCGTGTGGATTGTTAAACAGGTTGTAATTACTATGTTGTACCTTGGCCAGAAGCCTTGCTTCCCAGTGGTGGTGTGGATATTTTGAAATTACCTGAATAATGAAGGCAGGGCTGAGATCTCTTGATATGTGTCATAATTGAAAAGCTAAGAAATACTGTTTGGTTTTTTCATAATTGGAATGCCATGTACTATCTTCTGTCCCACGGTCTTCAGTAACTTCTTGCTCTGTTGTGTGTCTTACAGCAGACCACCTTGGTTTGACCTTCCTCCACCGCCTTACTGTTCCGAATCTGAACTCCCTAATCAACCAGACCTTCCTCCTTACCGTTCTCGGTCGGGAAGCCTGGCCAGCACAGACACCCCCATGACAGAAAGTCCTGTGGGCACATCCAACAGCTGGACGAGAGATGTCCATGGTAGCATGGATGGGCACAGAACTCTTCTGGAGAGGACAGTAGATCAGAGTGATTCTCTGGTCAGCCACATTGCTGAAAGAGAAGTGTAACTGCTCCAGTAGTTGGGATGGCAGGAAGGCATTTACTGTGTCTGTGTGGATTAATCTACTGTGACAAATAGGTTTCAGGGGGACATGTGCCTGAATTATGACTTGGTTTGAATTCACACTGAGTTAATATCTGGGTTCAGCATTTTGGGCTTGTCAAAGGCAGAGCAGTGAGGGCTAAACCTAGAGTCACATCAGTTCTCCACAATATTTCTGTGAGCAAGTTCTGGTTTAGACAAGTAAGAGAAACATCAGTGCTTTGTCCAAAGAACTGATGTGATGTATTTATTGGACTGCTTACTGTATATGAATGTATATATGTGTGTGTATAATATCTACAGAAGTTGCACACAAGAGCTGTGCCAGAAGGGCTCTTGTTTTCAGACTGCCTTCCATCCTGCCAACGTGGGAGCTGTTTCTTCTTATTGTCTGGTGCCAGCTGGTGGTCACTGAAGCACGTGAGAAGCAGTCATTCTGCTTGGAGGTATGGTGCCCAATGCCAGCCACCTGGCAGTGCCCAAATTGCAGAAAATCTCCTGCTTGACCCATCTCTGCATGGCCTGAACATTCTCACTGTGAAGGAGTTTTAAGTTTGTGAGGGTGCAACAACTCTAACTAAGCAATGCTTTTTTTCTCAGATGCTAGTATCTAGGCCAAATTTTTTATGGATTGTCTCAGCAGCACCGCAAAGGTTGGCTTATCTGTCAAATGTCAAGGCTGAGTACAGAGGCACTGAAGCTTCTCAAAACAACAGAGCAAGACTTCTTTTCCTGTGTGGCAAAACATTGCTCCATGTGTTGCCTCTTAACCCCCACAACTAAACAACAAAACCAAACCCCAGATTGGTCCAGCTAAATCCTCAACACCAAAACCAGTGTGAGGCAAACACCCAGCACAGAAAGCTTTAATGTTAATGACTAGTTTGTTATATTTGTAAAATACCTGGAAGCAGGTCATGCAGTGAAAGGTGTTGGGCTTGTCTGCAAGCATGTATGTGTACATGCATGGATACATGTGTGTAATACTGTGTGTAGGTATGTACATAGTGTTACCACGTGGGTTTAGTTCTACTGCACCAGAAGAACTCTGAACTGCCAAAGTTTTATTTTGGGTAAACTCATTGGGTTTTATAGAGTTTACATTATTCACATTCATTTCGATGGAATTCTAGCTTCTGCTGAAAACCAGAATTATTTATGTCTGTTCTGTCCTAAGTCTTGTAATGGTCTCCTGTCAGATGTATTTCAGTGCACCTTGTTGAATCACCCATGTGAAAGCACCTCAGAGGTAAAGGTATTCAGAGTGGCAAGAAGGAAGAAGCTGTGAATTTAAATGCCACTGCAGTGCTGTGCTTGTGCTCAGTATACAGAAAACGATGCAGTGTCTTCCTCTTGTCCAAGGAGAAATTTGCCTTGAAAAGTTATTTACATTTGTCTGTTCCACATTTCCCACTCTTTGTGTGTAAAAGAACCATGTCATTAAACAAACCTTACTGTTTAAAGGAAGTGAAGGAAGCTGACTGCCCATACCTTCTGCCTTTCTTGCTCCCCATCTTTCTGAGGTAGATTCATTTGCCCAAAGGTTATATGCCCAGAGACCAAGAATTTGGAGTGTAGGTAAGGGAACAACTCAAGTTCAGTCTCAGTTCTCATAAATACACGTGAATTTTTGGGTAGGGGTGTGGGGGGTGTTGTTTTCTTTTTTCATTTCCAGCTCTGGAGTCTATTGCCACGATATGCAAGAGGCAGGGACCAGATAGATTTGCAAGCACAGGTCATTCCAAGACTGAGGACATGGTGGGGAGTCCTGGAGAATTCTGATGCTGGTGGGCTGAGCTGACTTTGGAAGCAGATTAAGGGCAGCCTTTCCTTGTAGGCTTAGGCAGCCTGGGGTGAAGTGTGTTGGTGAAGATGCTCCTAGATCCTTGTAAAATAATGTACAAGAGTGGGTCAGATTTCGTCCTTGCTCAGAACTCAAGCAATGTAATTATGCTGTCCTGCACAAAGCAGGATTTAGCTTTATTACTGATTGACCAAGGGCATAGGCAGACTGTTGTCATTGTCACTGAGCAGACACTTATTCTTTATTTTACAGGTAGATCAGACTCAGGTACATGGCTGAGTTAATAGTACATGAGGTTGCAGGGGCATCTTCCTGTGTTCACTGGACCCCACTGTCCCTCTTGCCTTTCAGTAAGATTATGTTTGGCCTCTGTAAGAGAGCTGTGTTATGCTGTATCAGAATTAACCTTAATGGTTTTCTGTTACAGTTTTAGAAACTTTATATTGGTCTTGAAAACATACCATTGAAGAGTTTGCAGTAGTTTCATTGGAATTAGATATCATTCTAATTTTAAAGTTGCCTGAAGCTGTATTAGTGAAACTAAATCATTGCATCCAATATTCCTCAAACAAGCCTTCCACAGGGGATTGCATTTCACCATGTATATTCTAAGACACCCGTGTGTGTGCAAACCAAACATTATGTGCCTGTGACCTCTGAAAAACATTGCCTTGTGTTGCTGAGAAGTGGGAAAAGAGTGAATATAGCCTGTTTCTTCTGCCTTCTGTGTCAGTCACTGTCATACATGTACATATATATATATTAAAAAAAGATACTCTTTCAGGTTGTATATATTCATGTACCTTTTACATTAAGATGATCCATTTGGACTTTACAAAAAAAAAAAGGAAAAAGCATTCTAAACAGTGTGATGTTTTCCCTTCCAGCTAAGGGTGTATTTATCTTTGTATAGGAATCTTCTAGTTTTTGAGAACATAACTTAAAAGGAGAATGTGCCTTTCTGTTTGAATGTTGATTGGAGAGGCTGTTACCTACATTTCTGGGTGTTGCTACATATCATTGTCTAGAGATCCAAAAAGAGTGACAAGTCTTGTCTTCCTCTTCGTTGTTACTCATGGGGACCACTGAACTTTGAGGACTACAGCAGTTCAGTACCATGTTCCAAAAAGGCATACTAAAACTTGGGGTGGCTTGTCTCACTCCAGTTTTCTGGTTTATAGAACAGGTTTGCTAGGCTGGTTTCTTTGGAAATTGCTGTAGTATCACACAGAAATTGTTTATGATGTGTCACTTCTAATGTGTTAATACAGTGCTACGCTGCATTATTCAGTGGAATCTTTGGGGAATGTGTTGATGAAATTAAATATTTCATTGAAAATCCTGCAGCTTGTAAGGCTGAAGTTAAATGTTCATCCAATACCACATAGTAGGGTTTCTTTTCAGTAGCAGGTAAAATTGGAATTGATCATCCTATTGTTTGCAATTGCTCTTAACCTTCTAGTTGGATGTTAGTCATCCAAGATCTTTCTTTTCTAGTTAGTATTTAAACAAATGGATATTATTTCAAAGACCCATTCTTACAAAAGTAAAATCAATTAAAGTTTTCTTCCAGAGCCAAATTCTGTTTCCCCATCTGTACTGAATGGTGACCACTGTATTGAGTAGTCCTCCTCAGTGCAGCTATTAATATATTTGAACAAAAGAGTTTGAAGAAATGACACCTTGAGATAAATGAAGGCATTTTTGAAAGAAGGTAATTTAAAAACAAACAAATAAATAAAATTCAAGAGCTTTGAGTGTCTAACCTCTGCTGAAATCAGAGTGCTGTGTATGTAAAATTAAGCCATTAGTGATTCCGCTTGATAGTAATCTGGAGTTCTTTATAAGGCAAATTACAATCTACCTCTCTGGTATTGGAAGTGAAAAAGTGGCAGTAATGCTTTTAAAAGAGAGCCTGTGAGTAATTCTCTTGGCTCTTGTCTGCAGTGACATACACAACAGCACTGACTGCATTGCAATTTTTTTAATAACTCTGCATTCCTTCTCCCTCTACTTTTAAGCCAAATCAGTTTTATTTACATGACTTCACTTTGATACAGCTAATAGGGCCCTTGTGATAGATTTAGAAACTGAGTGGAGGAAAGAGATGACTCTCAGTTTAATTAATGCTGCAGCTTGTTAATCTTGTGCTCTTTACTTTTAGACATCTTAGCAAAGACAAATGGTTTTAGTAGATAAGAAAAACTATTAATGATGAAAAGGATGGAGGGACACTGATTTTGGTTTTTAATGAATATTTAAAATTGTATAAATGAAGAAAAAGTTTAATGCTGTATTTTTAATGTGGTGATCAAATGACAAGTACTGTTTTTAACTGTTGCTTATTGGAAGTTACTTTGCATATAATGCCTGGAACTAAAATGGCAATAAAAGGGCTTTTCTTGCAGTTCTCACTAGATCTGCAATATTTTTTTATTAACACAAGGTTATATTACACCCATGGACTAAAATATGGACTGCAGAAAGAATTTCAGTACTGTGCTGAATGCTGTCTGAATGTATCCGAGTACAGGACTGTGGCCTTCATTTGTCTTTCTTTTTTTTTTTTTTCCCCCTGATTGGAGGGGTTTTGTCAACTTGAAATGGAGAAGTTCCTTAAATGCTTTAAGGAAGGTTGTATGTTGAAAGCCAACCTTGTCTTAAACTTTTGTAAACTGGAAATCTTCAAAAATGTATTCTGTATTCCTGAATAAAATTGGTGTTTTAATACCGTGGGCATGTCCACATCTCATGAGCTCTTGGTTGTTATGGTTTTATAGCCTCCTACATGAGTCTTCTTATTTCTTTTGCGTTCCATGTTAAGTTTTGTTAACTCTTTGTGAATTTTAAATATATTTTTTAAACAATGTGATATTGGAAACCCACATATATTGATCCCTATGTCTCCATATTTTTACAAATGAAAATTGCTTAATTTAATAATTTCTGATTTTGCCGTCCTGTTTGTGCTATCAAAGACAAGACGTCTGAAGCAGTGGTGTTTTGTTGTGTGCTTTGTCGCAAAGCTCTAGAGGCCACAGCCGAGGTTGGTGCTCTGTGCTGGCTGCTGTATGGATTTACCAACAGAGCTAAGGGGAATCAGCATCAGCCTCTACCTCCCCCTTTCTGTGTGCCACTTCCCCAGCACTCGTGTTCCCAGCACAGTGTCCCTGTTTATCTCCAGGTCTGTGATCCGCGTGCCGGACATGGACATGTGAGCGTGATTCAAGTGGAGATGCTCCATGGAGGCAGCGTGCCTGGCTGCAGTCCCAGAGTCCTGGGGTCAGGACTGTGCCCCTGACAGATGCCTCATGCAGGCACCACCACTATCAGGGGAACCATACACAGACCCACTTCTTGTCCAAGTCCTGTCACTCAAAGGACTACTGTAAGAATTACCCCTGATCTTATAAAGTTATTTTCTGAGACTAAAGAGAACTAATTCAGATGTTGTGTCTAAATGAATATAAGTATACAGAGGTTGACATATTCTACTTCCATGACTCTTCTCCACTTGCTGCCTTCACAAAGGCATGCCAGTTTTATTGTTATTCTCATTAATTAAATCACATGCCCTCACTCAGATTCTCAGATGGAAATCTTTGTTTGGTGCTGGCAAACTGCCCCAAAATAGCTGTGGATCCAGAATTCAACACCAGTGGCACAAGGGAGATGGAGCTGTTGAGGCTGCCACAATGGGCTCTCTGCAGGGGAGGGAATACTGGGGTCTCAGAGCTAGCTCATACAGTCCCATCCCAGCAAAGGCTGTGCTTGAGAAATGTTGATAATAAATACCATACTCTCCAGCTAAACTCCCTAATTAATCTTTTTTCTTCCTTCTGCTTTGATTTGTTTAAAGATCCTGATTTTTACACCTTAAAATTAAATAGGCAGCAGTGATTTCTGAGAGGAAAATCTTTTCTTGCTGGTTTGCAAGCAGTCTGTTAATCAGTCAGTCTCAGTTATCTGTTGGAGAGAGAACTAAGCAGCTTTACACTGTTTGGGGAGCTGTTGTCCAAAATGATGTGCTGTTATTAATTGAAGCAAAGACATCTTCATGTGGAAATTCACAGCTCTTCTTTGCTTTTCAAAGCAAAGTTGAGGGTATGCATATTGCATAAAGCACTTTGGAAAAGTACTGGATTGATCTCTCTAGGGAATTAACTTTTCTGTTTATCTGCCAAACATACTGTGAATAGATAAACATGATTCTCTGCTTCCCAAAATTTCAATAGTATTCCTTACAGCCTTATTGCAGGGACCACTGGAGAAGAAGAGGTAGAGCAGTTTTGGGGCTGATCTGACCCTTAGCATTTCTGTGGGAATGGGTACAAAGTGTTTCAGTAGTGCAGTTGCTTTGATGGTGAATACTACGCAAAAGACCCCCATTCACTGAGAATTAATTTGGGACCATCACTTCTTATATGCTTCCCAACAGCCACTCTACAGGTGACTTTTTCTTTTTTTTTCCTAGTCTTGTCTTACCTAAGGTTAATTCCTGACAGTTACCCTGAGATCCTGAAAACCTTTCATCTCTCATTGTTTGGTACCAGAGTCTGTAACTCCTTCAAATTTAAACCACTGTCATTTTTCAGCACAAAAGTACAATAATCTTCACGTGTGTGGGAACAACAGGAGTAACAGCTCGGCTTCACCCAAACCTCTCACTTCTAGAGGAGCACCCTGGCATCATCAAATTGACTGAATGAATCTGAGTCTCTTACATTTATGTGGAACACCTGCTATTTCCTTGACAGATGTGAGTCCTTTTGCGGCACAGTGATGAAGAAGTATGATGTTGTGTTTGGCAGAGTAGCTTTCTCTTCTCATTTGTTTGTCACAGACTTCTTTCAGAAAATGCTTCAAACGCTTCTCACCCAACACTGCATCCAAAGTAGCACTATCTTGCAGAGGTGTGGGGTAAGGGGAGGACAGCAGGGTTGTCTGTTTAATGTATATGTATATATATAACCTCTTTGAAAATTTTTTGTGTGTTTCTGCTCCTGTACCTGAGTAAGAAATACTTTAAATGCTGCACAGTAAGTGAATTTGCAGACTGAGGAAGTATAGTTGATATTTGGCTGCTCTTTTGCTAATTTCTGTTTACTCAAATATGATGCATAGTCAAGAGCAAAAATTCTCCATGCATCTGTTGCTGTATTTATTGTTTTCCCTTGGCAGTCTGTGCAGAGCAGAGGAGTTAGCAGAACCAATGAATTACCCAAAGTGGATTTGGAGAGCGCTTTGCTTCAGAAATAAAAGAGCTGGCTTACATATCCACTTGCAAGGTGTCGTGTTAGATATGCTGGTTAAGACATGAATTACATACAATAAAATTCTACCTGAGCTTCTTCAGGGGAAAAAAAAAGTTACAAACCTGTGCATCTGAGAGATGCAGCAGGTCTTCATCAGCAAGGCCAGTCTCTAGAAGCTGGCTGCAGGTCAGGGTTAGAAATTCCTGCACTGTGTCCCCAAGTGGAGCTGCACATGCTGCACTCACAGGAGAAAGCAATGGTTGTTTGAGGTTTGGTAAGGTGAGTTGGTCTGTCTGGAATCTGATATCTGAAATATGTGGAAATCATCCTAGACCAATTGTCAGCTTTCTTCAGGAAGCTACATAGAAATCCTTTGGCTAATTTGTTTAAGTCATGTTTCTAAAGCAACTAATTACTCCCTCTTCCTTTTTTTCCATTGCAGGGATGGGAGGAAGATTTGCACTGTTTTTTTAAGTAGGGATGCCTGAGCCAGGGAAAGACATCGAAATGAGTTTAAGGAATAACAGAACCTGACTTCCAAGAAGAGGCTTCCTGACCACTGGATAGTGTTGTCTTATCTATCCATATATTTGAAATCTTTTAAATCCATTCCATTTAACAGAAGATTTTTTGTAGATGCGAGGAGGGAAAAAAAAAGAAAAAAAGAGGTAGGTCTGGACATGCAGGTAACTGTTTCAAGTTCCTTTTGCAAAAAAATCTTGCAGTGATCAAAAAATCACAAACAAACATTTGAATTCCTTATTTTCCTCTAAATTCTAGGTATTTGTTAGCCCTATTATTTCTGCAGACTCAGTGAAACAACTGCTCTGTATAGCTCTTCACATGGAAGAGAATTTTGCTCTAGAATAAGGTTCCAGTCTGGGTCTTAACCTAGAGTGGGTATTTCTGTAGGTTTCCACAAAGGAAGGTTGTGGGTTAACAAATACATGGACTGTGAATGTCTCCCAGAAGAAAGCTGGGCAGGTGTACTGGAAATGGGTTGCTGTAAATAACACTGGTTTAAAGATGCACACTGGAATTACAGTATGTGGAGGGCACGACCACAGGTTACTACAGGCCCTGAAGGAACACTTTGTCAGGTGGCTGGCACCAACATTTTCTGCTTTATGGAACTGGGGAAAGGAGGGGGAGGAGGTGGGAGGGAAAAATGTCATTTTGACCCTGAGTTTATAGGTAGCCCAAAGTGGTACAAGGAACTACAGAGAGAAGAGTGTGACCTGGCTGCCTTTCATGCTGGCATTTGAAAAATTAGCTCAAGATAGTGCTTTGAAGGGTAATATTATTAAAAAAATAAAAGAAGTCCCCACTTTCTTTTCTTGGTATCAAGAACGAGATGGCTAACGTGGGCGAGAGAGTGATTCAAAATGATTTTTGGATGGCTTTTTTTTTTCTTCCTTTGAAAATTTAGGTGAAGTTAATTATGGAATGGCAGCAGCATCCTAACTAAAGTGAGCGCTTTCATCTCACCTCCTGCTTTTAAAATAGCTGTGCTCTTATCTCTGCCTTGAGGAAGGGGATGTGGGGGGAGAACACCCTGGTGCTCTTGCAGCCTGACAGTCACCAGATGAATGAAATGCCTTAGAAGACCTGAGGCCATTAAAGCCTGCCAGCAAAGATATTAACAGCCTGCCAACGTGCTGATAGCATGTTTTGTGTTAATCTGATGAAGTAAGCAGAGGAGCTGTTCGCAGCACAGGCCAGGTGCACCATAGGGAAGCACTTGCTGTGCTCAGCGAGATGTACTTTGAGCTGCTCTGGGCTGTAAGGGGAAGCTGTGCTGTGACACCAAGACAGAAGACCAAATGCAAAACCCTAAGAGGATGAGGCTCTGGCTGAAGAGGGAAAGGGAGACAGTTGGAGTGCTTACAGCATTGCTGCCTGCTGCTCCCATCAGGGCAGCCCCTGCTCTTGGTTTCTTTCCTGGGATGTGCCTATGCCACGTGCATGGTGAGATCACAGCTCAGGTGAGAGGTGAAGGCCATACCACCATGTCAGGGTGAGCCTCCCTTCATCTACTGCGTAATGAGCCTTATAACCCTGCTATAAGGAGAGGTTAATCCTGCTGCATGGTGGGCTGGTAGCACTGGCAGCTCCAGGGGTTATTCATTACTTCCCAGTGGCACAGGACATGCCTGCACAGGCACGTCCAAGGGTTTCACATTCCTTTGAAGAAACCAGCACTTATTTCAGTGGATGCAGTCTGATCTGGCATTCTGCAATCACCTGTAGCCAGGATCAAAGATCCATGTCAGGGAAGATCTTGGATTGCTAGATATGCTCAAAACAAGGGCTTTGGACTTCAGCCCTCTTACGATGACTGAGGATCATAACTGAGCCTCTATGACAGCCCCAGGACTAAGTCTGTCTGAAAGACCTTAAGCCACATTATGGAATCCAAGTATCTCCTTAAACAGACGCAGCAGTGATTATTTTTACCAAATGGACTGTGACAGTTCCAAAGGCAAAGGGGAGGAAATGAAGGGGAAGGAGGAATAAGAACATGAACTGTCATCTGGAAAGAGGCTTATACTGTACTCTTTGGAGAGTGTCTGACTTCACACCGTCAGTCACCTATGAAGGATCCCTGAGGCTATGGGGAGGCTTTCCCTCGCCACTATCAACTGTTAGGAAAATGCCAGAGGATGTCTGCCCTTATCTCTGTTTAGTCTGAGAGTTTATTAAGATGCCCTGAAGAATTTTGCATTTTGTTTGTGCCTGTGGTTAGATCTCTCCTGTCAGCTATGTATTACACTTTCCTGTGGTGAAGGTCCGGTGCTCCTGTGCGTGCTCCATCTGCAGACTGCCTTCTGCCCTTGCTTTATCTTCAGCTTACACAATTGCTTTACAGTGCCTTGCTCATGAAATGTAATCCAAGGAATTAAAGTACCTTCTGAACTTTCATGGGATGTTTTCACAGCCCAATATTTGCCTAATATCCAATCTAAACCTCCCCTGGCACAACTTGAGGCCATTTCCTCTCATCCTGTCACTTGTAACCTGGCAGAAGAGGCCAATCCCCACCTGGCTACAGCCTCCTTTCAGGCAGTGTAGAGATCGATAAGGTTTCCCTTGAGCCTAATTTTCTCCAGGCTAAGCACCCCCAGCTCCTTCAGGTGCTCCTCACAGAACTTGTGCTCCAGACCCTGTCTCCTTGTGCTCTGTTGCCCCTCTCTGGATACGTTGCAGCACCTCAATGCCTTTGTTGCAGTGAGGGGCCCAAAACTGGATGCAGCACTTGAGGTTTGGCCTCACCAGTGCCCAGTACAGGGAGACAATCCCTGCCCTGATCCTGTGGCTAAACTATTGCTGAAACTATTCCTAATAATTTTGTCCCAAAGCTTGCCAGTATAGAGAAGGTCTGGCTACATTGTTATGGCTTGACCAACTGCTTGGGTCTCTGCTCTGTCTTTAGGCAGCCAGTGGGAAGAAGCAGCTAAGCATCCCACTTCTGAAGTGGCAGGTTGGGAAACTCTCTCCCTAGCAGCACACTGGTGATGGTTTGGTAACTCCAGACACGCCTGGCATCTGAGAGACCACTCATCTTAATGCAGCCATGTTTACAGCCAACTGTCTATGCAAGGGTAGTGTTCTTCACCGTAAGCAGGACCCTGGATTCAGGCAGATGAGCAGTGCATTAGTTATGATGTGTTTGTGTTTTTCAAGAGTCTTGTTTTTTCCAGTGGGAAATTATTAGCTTCAGCTGTAGTCTGGTGAGTCTAGGAGTTACAATTTAAGGAAGAACCTTTCAAAACTGGATTCTAAACCAATAAAACGTCTCAGCTGGTTACTGCTGAGTGGATGACCCAGTGAATAAACAAATCACTGTGTCACCCTCCATGTTTCTAGTCTGCCTGATCTTCATTTTCCCCTGCAACCTACCCACATCACCCAAAAATCAAACACAAGGCAATATAATCAAATACAATGCAATAGTCTTCTTTTCCTTCTCCAGCAGGGCTTGTTTTTTATCCTGTGCTACAGAACAAGGTGGGCATGGAGACATGAAGCTGAATTTGTTGCTCCCCCTCTGGTTCAGCAAGAAATTACTCAGATTTTTTTCCAAGA
Source organism: Pardalotus punctatus (assembly GCA_013400915.1). NCBI lineage: Eukaryota > Metazoa > Chordata > Aves > Passeriformes > Pardalotidae > Pardalotus > Pardalotus punctatus. The sequence continues at coordinate 232,308 of VZTX01002894.1, forward strand.
TCAATGAGTTGCCATCATGTCCCAACAAGCTTGCACTTCCTGGTAGAGACATGAAAAATGATCCTTTGTCTCTCATGTGACACTGGCACTGTGGGTGACAAACGCTTCCGTCTTTATGCCTGCTTATGTTTCAGCGTTGTGCATTTTTCTAGATAAGCTGTGTGGCAGCCCTCTCATTAATCAAACGTGATGCTGGCCCATGAACTGCAGGCCTAGAGCACTCTTGGTTGGATTTGACCACACTAAAGGCAGGGTAGAAGGACCTGGTGGTTCTGGGGGACTAGGATGGCGTTCAGTAACATCACACTTCTTAACTGAGAGCTGTGTGCTCAGATAAATAAGTGGACCCATGGAGTATTAGCCTGATTATTTAGCAACCTCTCCTTGAACTGTGTGAAGCATTTAGTTTTTAGTCTGCAAGTAAAGCAGTGATTCTCAGTTAAGGTAAAGGGGAAAGTATCAAGAAAATGGCACTGGGTTGCTTTGAGACAAGCTTCTGGAAAATGCCAAAGAGCAGCACTTTATCATTTTCTAGTTGAAGAATATTAGTTCCAAGCTTTTAATTTTAAAATGTTGAAACATTTTAAAATTAAACACACCCCATCCTCCAAGTGAGACTGCTAATGAAACAAACAGATGGTGATTTGAATAGAGTAAAAGGACATTATAAAGATGTGCTTTGAAACAGCCAGACAGAACAAATTACACAGGAGACTGTGGAAAAAAAAGTGGTAGAAAACTGAGAGCAAACCACCACAGTATTCATATTGTTCACCAAATGGCCCAGCATGGGAGTGGAAAGCTGTTTAATTATCTTCCATAATATGATATTAAAAAAACATTTTCTATGCAGGAAATGTTGGGCTGATAGTTACAGAACTGTAGTGTTGATCAAGCACAGGGGCCAGTCGCATGCATCTGTCTGTGTCTGTGCATCTCACTGCTGTCTCCAGGGCTGTGCATGTCAGCAATGACATTTGTTTGCTTTCTATTTTAAGCAATGCCTGGGAGAAAGCTATAACTTTTTTTGTTTTCCTCTCTCCCAAACTAATGCAATTTGAAATGCTATGCCAAAGAGTCTGGAAGGCCTGAGGCAAAAGTTGAAACTGTGACCTTCTGAATATTAAACGGTATCGTGGAAAGCTGAGCATCCCTCAGTCAGGGAAGGGGCTGGGGAGAGATGGCCCTTGGGCTGGTTGCTTCATCACTCCCCTCTTTCTGTTCCCTCTGCCCTGTGTATGGACTCCTTGTGCTCCATGACAGCACTGGCTGAGGCTCGCTGGCCTTTCAGTGGTACATTCTCTCTGGGAATTGCTGACTGCTTTGCAAGCACTATGGCTTAGGCTTTATAAGCTACTGTGAGGACAGAGAATGACAAAACCAAATAATTTACTTATTTCAAGTTCAAAGTAAAAATAGGTAGTGAAATCTGCCCCAAGACTGCAGGCTGAGGAAAAACCCTAAACTGATTTTATTGCTCCTCTTCCCAAAGGCTTCTGCTGCTGGAGCAGGAGTGTCACCCCTTTACACCTGTTTTCCCTGTCCTGGTTCATTACAGCCTGCTTTGTTGGCCCTACCCTGGCACTGGAAGCAGTTACCCAGGTGTTGAACACTTAGGGAAGTTGCAAGTGATTCATTCAAACTGAGATGAAGTCACTTAGGATCACATGAGGGCAGGTGACACCTTCTTTTTGGGCCCAGCTACCAAAGCTGGGAGGAATGAGCTACACTTAACTACAGATTAATCCCTATCTCATCTGTACTGACTACGTGGAGGTAATAAACAAATCAATATCCAAGCCACACACATCTCCAAAGCTTTGATATTTCAGTGTCTGATGTTCTGATACTTTCAGTAAAAACTAATTGTGCTCTTCTGTTAACCGAAGTCTCCAAAGCAGGCTCATCATTAACGCACAACCAAAAGTTTCTCTCTTCCAACTTCCTGAACTAGAAATCAGTTTTGTTTGCTTGACTTTTTTTTTTTTTTTTTGCTGGGAACAAAATGCTTCCTTGTTTCTACTGTGCCTACAATTGCACTCTGAAAGGAGGAGGAAGGAAAACAGCCTTCAGTCTCTCCATAATTATCAAACAACAATTTTGCAGTCTTTGAGCATCATCTTGCACCTTCCCTTGCTGTATGGCAAGTTCTCTGGTTCCCTTCTGCTTCCTTCTGTCTGATCATTAAAATTGTTATGATCATGTCTCCTGCAGCAGAAACAAGTAGGAGCTGTGGGTACCATGGTGGCCTGGCTTGCTGCTACTCCAAAACAACTGTGGCAGCTGCTCAGTCTCAGAGACAAACTTTAGTTCCACTTTGTGCCTTTTACTAGGTTTAGTGAATAATAAATATGTAACTTAAGCAAGAGCAGATTCCTCTCATGCAGACACACATCAATTCTATGTGTGTGCACCCCCTCCTGTCTCTCTGGAGAGAAATTGAAACATCCTTCAGTCAGTCCTGCCTCAAAGTCCTTATGCAGGCAATTTTGCAGTCTCTTATAGAGAACTAAAGCTTTTCAGTTTCTGTGTGTAAGCTAGGAAAAAATTATGATCCTGCTTTTACCCTGGTGTACCTCATTGGCAGGGAGAGGTGAAACAGTCTGAGCACAAGGCTTGCTGTGTGAGTCAGGACAGGACCCCTGCATCCTGGCTTGTTCTTTCAACATCTGAATTGGGTGCACTGGCTTCAGCTTAAAGGCATGATGATGGAGAGGTCTTTGAAAGCATCTGAGGGATTTAGAAATGCAGTATATGTTCCAAAATGTAGCACTTCATGCATGTTTAGTATGCCACTAGCAAGGCTCTGTTTTACTACAGGGTATGTAAATATACATTGCCCACAATAGTTTTGAGGACAAAAGGTGGATTATCAAACACTGGCTATACTGAGTGAGTGTGTAGTCAAAAACCTGATCAGCATGTGGCTGTTTCTTATTACATGAGATCAGCTTTTTGCTGGTCTGAGCATCATAAGCTCAGTCCTGCTGACTCTGTGCCTAGAGAGCTGCTTTTGGCAAAGGAAATGTCTCAGTTTTCCGCCTCTGCTCACTACCTGCCCCATGTCCTGACCCCTGAGGCATCCCACCAGCCTTTCACTAGTTCTAGCTCTGTATGTTGCTGTGTTTCTGCAAGGAATCAGGAGTCATCCCAGTGGTGTTTAAAAGTGAATTTTGCTGTGCTTTGGAAGACTCTTGGGCCAGCAGCCGAGGTCAAAACATCAGACTAACATGATTGAGATTGGATTACTTACACTTTCCTAGAGGTTTCTGTGCAATGCCACCGCTTTTTAATGTCATTTCAGTTTGCCTTACTTAGACAAACTTTTCTGTGGTCTTCCTGAAGAGCCAGGGCCTGACAGACATCTCCAGGATGGCTGGGACCTGCCCAGTTTTCAGGAGTGTTTCTTCATGGCCTCTGATGGCATATGACCCCCTGACCTGGATTGCAGGTGAGGAGCAGCATCTGCAGTACCCGGGAGGAGTGTGGGGGATAGGGACCACAAAGCTTTGTGGCCAGGATCACGGATCCTTGGGGAAACAGGAGTTTGTTTATCAAGGGCAGCAGTGGTGTATTAAGCAGCTGGCTTAACTGGCAGAGCTGGTCTCCCTCTGCAGTAGGATTGGGATTGTGGATGGGGTGCCTATCAGGCCTCATCTGTCTGTGTTGCCTTGGCCAAGGGAGTTTGAGGGCAGGGAGGGAAGGAGGGAAGACCCTACCATTGGGGCTTCCTGTTGTTTCTGCCTGTGGAAATGGCTCATTTCTTAGGGGTAGTAATTGCTCAGGGGATTTTAGTGGGGCAGGATGGTAGCAGCTAAAATGAGACTGGCAGGGGGGAGGGCAGATGGCTCTGAGCCTCCAGAAGCATGTTGAGGTGTCAAGGTTAGGATTGTTCCCCAAGGTGACCTTGAGGAAGTCAGTGTGTCAGTGCCTGCTCATTTCACAGGGCCCTCTCATGCAGCCTCAGGAGATGAGAGGAGACTTCAGTGGCCACAAGAAGTGGAGAGAGGGTCCCTTCATCCCACCTGGGTGGGATGAGAAGCAGTTGGCTGAAAATTCATGTCAAGGCTGGGGACTGGGAAAAATACCTTTATGAAAAAGGCAGCAAGGCATGGGTTGGCCTGCCGGAAATGTCTTGTGCCAGCTGAGGGACAGTCCTCAGAGTCCTGCAAGTGCCTTCTGCCCAAGTCACTCTGCAGCACCCACCTGCCAGACTCCTTGTGAGCTATGGGATGGCTCTGACCACTGCTTATTTGCTGACCCTGTCCTGGTGTTACACTTGCTGTGGAGTCTTCTCCAGACATCAGTACTTAGGTTGCTATCTTGCTGTCCTTTCCAGATGTCCACTTATTTAATGGTTTTCAGCCAGTGCTGTAGAAAAAAACAGTATGGTCTCTAAAGAAACATTTCCTAGCTTTGGGCAGTTCCCAGCCTGACCTGGTGAGATGCACGCGACAGTGTATGGGGGAAGTAATGCAGCCACAGTAAAGAGTTAACCATTGACCCTTTCAAAGTGTTGTAATAACCTGCTGATGGAGAAAGGATAGGGAAAAATCAAATGGTCTTTACACCAAAGGAGGAGAGAGAAGCAATTAGCATGGTCAGATGTGGGAAATTTGACAGGGGAGATGACCAGAACCAGAATTTGCACTGATATCTTCCTCCTATCAATCTTGCCAGGGAACTTGACAGGCAAGAAAAGTCAAAGAGCAGCCAAGGGATTCTGAAATCAAAGGGCTTTGAAAGCTGGATCAGAGAGTAGAGCAGTGTTCCCATCTGCTTTGAATTTATTGTTGCTAATGAGGAAGCAGGCTCTGGTCTGAGTGAACATGTTTGACCAGAGGGGTCACTTGACATATCCATCACATAGGTATTGAGGGATTCTCTCCAAGTTAACCCTTTCACTGTCAAGCACTTACAAATGAGCAATTCAGAGGAGGGAAAGACATGCTGTTCAGATTATCAGATCCTATTTATCTGTCTGACTGGTTGGAACTCCTGCAGGCAGATCTGAAAATCCCAGCATCAATCCATCCTGCTGATCCTTGCGATTCACACCATAAACAGGTGTGAATCTTCTGCTTCCTTGCTGATGTTGGCTGTGGTCGGTCTTACTCTCTGCAGCTGTGAATCCAAGATCCTGACTGAGCATTACTTTGCTCAATAATGTATCATTAATTCCTATGCAAAGCTGGAAGTGGTTGTTTCAAACACTTATTTACAGCAAGGCCCCCTATGCTGCTCAGTTTGGATGCTGTCCCTGTCAGCAGGAGTTGCATAAAGGGACAGACCTCCCTCCCCCAGCCTTCCCATAACGGTTCCTAACCAGTGGAGACTACACCATGTATGGGTGAAGGAGCAGATGGGAAAATAGGCTGATGAGAAAAAGAGGAGAGTTGGAATTAATTAGAGGCCTTTAGCAACCCATGAGAGTTTATCTTGAAATTGGTAGCCTCATTATCTAAATACCAAACACCAACCTTCCCATTCCAGATTCCTAAAAACTCTTCTGTGTTCCCTGCCCTTTCCTGCCCTAAATGCTGATGCCATCACGTTTGATTTTCTCTGACTCCTGATAATGCTAAAGGCATGACAGCCAGAGACGAAAGCCGTGGGGATCTGCTCACTAAGGTTATGATCCCCAATTATCATTCCAGGCTGCTGCCTGTCTGCAAGGCAAGAGCTGTAGATGAGGCTCACAGAGCTGCAAATCTTCAGAGTGGGACAGAGTGTGCAAGAGGAAATGTTGGCATGTGAGCCACATCTCTGACTCATCACTGAAGAGATTGTCCAGAGAGCCTCAATTACAACAGGAAGCTTGGTGGCTCACACTGCAGGATTGCACTCCATTTCTTCTTCTCTTGAGCACTGCAGAGCTCTGAGCCATTGGAGCAGACATGGGTTGCAAAGGTGAGTTCAGGGGTTGTGTTCAGAAAACCTGCAAGGTGGGTGAATGGATGCTTGAGTGGGTCCATCTCCTGCGAATCCTTTTCCAACTGTTCTGTTAACAGTATAGAAATCTGGCAGAAAATTAACCCCCCTGCTTTCCAGCTGGTCCTCAGAGATCAGAGGGGCTGGGTGTAGCTGGGCTTAATTTCTGATATCTGGTCATATTCACAATCATATTCACTATCCCAGATGCACAAATAGTGCCATTTATTGGAGCAGCAGGTTACAGATTACTGAGATTGCTGGTGATAAATTCACCAGGACCTGCAAAATATAAATGGATAGCGCTGTGTACAAGTGTTCCTGGGTATACTCCAGTGCAGTCAGAGGCAACATCTTACCAAAGACGCTCCCTGCTCTGAGGAGGAGAGAGGAGCAAGTCAACCTGTCTGCAAGGTGAGGTTGTATTCTCATCCTCTGCCACTGAGGATTTCAAATGCCCATTTACACTTCTGGCAGAAGTGGAGGTGAAACTGTAGTCAAAATATCCTGTTAGCACCATCATATATCGGAGGGGGGAGGCAGCCATCTTATGTGTAAATGAGGGATATGGGGAGTTACAAAGTGATTACACGGTCTGTGGGGTTTGTGCAAGAGTGGAACAGAGCTGTGAGGTGATAGTGTGTCACTCTGTCTTCCACCAATTCCAGAGATAAGGGTCCTCTGACCTGGTAACCTATCAATCAGCAGGCCATCATGCCCACTCTCATGCCAATGTAATCACCACATAATCTTTAGGCATATCTGATGGAAAGCCCTTCACTACTTATCTCATGGTATATCTCATGGTTTAAGGCCTCATTCCTACACTGCAAAATACATTTAAACCTTTAAACCACACTTAAAGCACAGGTTGAGACAGATTAGTCCCGTCCATTCAGAAGGGATACGGTATGGCCTTAACTTGGCATTTCCAACCTGACCTGTCATGGGTGAAGGATGTTGACCTGCCTGTGGCTGCAGTTTGGGTCAGTGCAGCTCTGTGTGTTCTCAGGCACTGGAAGCAGAAGGCACAGTGAGTTAGCATGGCTCACCTGACATGCAGTAACATGTTAAAAGGTGGTGGGCTGACTCTGTGGCTGGACCCTGAGATTTACATGAGCTTAAAACTGTAAAATGTGATTACTTTCTAGGGATTAATTTACAACCAGTCTCAGTTTGTGATCAGAAAAAGGCATGTGACAATGTCTTTACTGTACCTTGTCATCTTTTTTCCCTTCTGGAAGACTGCCTTTCCTGAAGTATTTCTACTTTAGTTGTCTCCTTGAATGTCAGGATACGTAGTTGTAGGGCGATCTGTCATCTGACTTCAGCAGTGTTGCACGGAGTCTCTTAACAGCACTTCTGGGCCTGCTTCAGTGGATTGCGATAATATGGTAGATATTAAATAGAATAGGATCTTGGAGTGGATGAAGGGTGTTGTGGCCATTGGTTAATGAGATATTTAGGATTATGTTTTCAAATAAAGTGTTGGGAATTAAAGAGACAGTGAGTTTTCAAGGGCATTTTATCTACTGAGAGTGTTTAAACCTGGAAATACACAGTGTTGATAACACAGCAAGGTTAAAGTTTGCTGCATCAGATTCAGCACAAATTTGGTTGTCAGCTAGCAGCTAGAATATAAAGTCCTTAAGCAGCAGTTAATTCTCTTATTTGGAGGCTTTCTGCTTGCTGACTGCTAAATTCCAAATACTGGCTGACAATTGTCTGTTCAGAGCACTGTCTGTTCTTAAGTCTCCCTTCTGAACTGCTCCCTGCTGCTGTACTTGGTCTGGCTCACTGAACAGCTGACTGAACTCATCACTGAAATCAGCAGGACCAGGTGCATTCACAACATACTCCAAACATGGCATGGCTTGGGGATCTGGCCTTTTGGGCCAGCATTAGTAGATGTATTTTTAACACAAGTTGTTTTTTCAGCTGAATATAGGTATTGTTCTTCTAAATCCAAGGCTTTGCTAAGTCTAACCAGAGTTAGGTTAGTTAGCAGTCAGGTCATGTGTGNTGGAGCAGACATGGGTTGCAAAGGTGAGTTCAGGGGTTGTGTTCAGAAAACCTGCAAGGTGGGTGAATGGATGCTTGAGTGGGTCCATCTCCTGCGAATCCTTTTCCAACTGTTCTGTTAACAGTATAGAAATCTGGCAGAAAATTAACCCCCCTGCTTTCCAGCTGGTCCTCAGAGATCAGAGGGGCTGGGTGTAGCTGGGCTTAATTTCTGATATCTGGTCATATTCAGTGAATGGATGCTTGAGTGGGTCCATCTCCTGCGAATCCTTTTCCAACTGTTCTGTTAACAGTATAGAAATCTGGCAGAAAATTAACCCCCCTGCTTTCCAGCTGGTCCTCAGAGATCAGAGGGGCTGGGTGTAGCTGGGCTTAATTTCTGATATCTGGTCATATTCACAATCATATTCACTATCCCAGATGCACAAATAGTGCCATTTATTGGAGCAGCAGGTTACAGATTACTGAGATTGCTGGTGATAAATTCACCAGGACCTGCAAAATATAAATGGATAGCGCTGTGTACAAGTGTTCCTGGGTATACTCCAGTGCAGTCAGAGGCAACATCTTACCAAAGACGCTCCCTGCTCTGAGGAGGAGAGAGGAGCAAGTCAACCTGTCTGCAAGGTGAGGTTGTATTCTCATCCTCTGCCACTGAGGATTTCAAATGCCCATTTACACTTCTGGCAGAAGTGGAGGTGAAACTGTAGTCAAAATATCCTGTTAGCACCATCATATATCGGAGGGGGGAGGCAGCCATCTTATGTGTAAATGAGGGATATGGGGAGTTACAAAGTGATTACACGGTCTGTGGGGTTTGTGCAAGAGTGGAACAGAGCTGTGAGGTGATAGTGTGTCACTCTGTCTTCCACCAATTCCAGAGATAAGGGTCCTCTGACCTGGTAACCTATCAATCAGCAGGCCATCATGCCCACTCTCATGCCAATGTAATCACCACATAATCTTTAGGCATATCTGATGGAAAGCCCTTCACTACTTATCTCATGGTATATCTCATGGTTTAAGGCCTCATTCCTACACTGCAAAATACATTTAAACCTTTAAACCACACTTAAAGCACAGGTTGAGACAGATTAGTCCCGTCCATTCAGAAGGGATACGGTATGGCCTTAACTTGGCATTTCCAACCTGACCTGTCATGGGTGAAGGATGTTGACCTGCCTGTGGCTGCAGTTTGGGTCAGTGCAGCTCTGTGTGTTCTCAGGCACTGGAAGCAGAAGGCACAGTGAGTTAGCATGGCTCACCTGACATGCAGTAACATGTTAAAAGGTGGTGGGCTGACTCTGTGGCTGGACCCTGAGATTTACATGAGCTTAAAACTGTAAAATGTGATTACTTTCTAGGGATTAATTTACAACCAGTCTCAGTTTGTGATCAGAAAAAGGCATGTGACAATGTCTTTACTGTACCTTGTCATCTTTTTTCCCTTCTGGAAGACTGCCTTTCCTGAAGTATTTCTACTTTAGTTGTCTCCTTGAATGTCAGGATACGTAGTTGTAGGGCGATCTGTCATCTGACTTCAGCAGTGTTGCACGGAGTCTCTTAACAGCACTTCTGGGCCTGCTTCAGTGGATTGCGATAATATGGTAGATATTAAATAGAATAGGATCTTGGAGTGGATGAAGGGTGTTGTGGCCATTGGTTAATGAGATATTTAGGATTATGTTTTCAAATAAAGTGTTGGGAATTAAAGAGACAGTGAGTTTTCAAGGGCATTTTATCTACTGAGAGTGTTTAAACCTGGAAATACACAGTGTTGATAACACAGCAAGGTTAAAGTTTGCTGCATCAGATTCAGCACAAATTTGGTTGTCAGCTAGCAGCTAGAATATAAAGTCCTTAAGCAGCAGTTAATTCTCTTATTTGGAGGCTTTCTGCTTGCTGACTGCTAAATTCCAAATACTGGCTGACAATTGTCATTTCAGAGCACTGTCTGTTCTTAAGTCTCCCTTCTGAACTGCTCCCTGCTGCTGTACTTGGTCTGGCTCACTGAACAGCTGACTGAACTCATCACTGAAATCAGCAGGACCAGGTGCATTCACAACATACTCCAAACATGGCATGGCTTGGGGATCTGGCCTTTTGGGCCAGCATTAGTAGATGTATTTTTAACACAAGTTGTTTTTTCAGCTGAATATAGGTATTGTTCTTCTAAATCCAAGGCTTTGCTAAGTCTAACCAGAGTTAGGTTAGTTAGCAGTCAGGTCATGTGTGTTAAAATGGGACCATGGTGTGGGTTGCTCTCAGCCTGCCATTTCTCATCACTAGGCTGACTGGGGAACATTTTTTGTCTGGTTGCTCTCAAAGAGCAGAGCATAATTGATCCTTCCCCTGCCTGCATCATTCTTGCTCACTTTCTTTTTCTTTTTCCCTGTAATGCACGTAGCACCAAATAAAAAAGGGAAGCTGTAGTCATTGGAGCAATATTGATGCTGTCGTTGCCTTCCTAACAGCACCCACCTGGATACAGAGTCCTGTGCTGCCTGCAGTCCTGTCACAGATTAGTTAACACCAGACAGAAGAGCTGCCCTCCAGACTGTGCTCCAAGCTGAACAGGAAGGTGCTAACATGGCATGGAAAACAGCTGGCGGTAAGGAGGGAGAATGTGTGGAGATGGCTTGGATTTGCCTTTGTTTTCAGAAGTGCAGTAGGGACTGTGTGGTCATGCAAAGGCAGTACATAATGATAGGGACTCTGGGAACAACTGATCTTTTTGGTGATGCATTCAGAGGATTCCCGGTGGAGGGTGTGAGAGGAGGAAGAGAGGCAGAAACACTGGTTAAGGGGCTGGTTTATAATTATGAAACAGCTTGTGACATTTTCTGTGTAAGTCGACACACAACAGATCTCAAGGGGAAACAGACCCAAAAGTTCTTTGTAGGCCAGCCCAAATAAAGGACAACACCTGAACATAACTATCTCATTGCAGGCATTTCTCTGTCAGGTGTGGAATGTCCCAATATCATAAATACTATAATAAAAGTGAGTTAATAAGGCAATAAATGGCAATGGTGAAGTCCCTGGTTCATTTCAGAAAAAACAATAAATCAGTATTTCTATTTTACTTAGGATGGCTGAAGGCCCCTTCACTGTTCCCTGCATCTGCTTCATCTCAGGTTTATTTGAGTAGTATGTCATCACTCCACCCATGAGACATCCCTGGTGTCTGCAAGCTCTGCAGACCTCCTAAAGGCCTGATGAGGCTGTACTGCCTCCCAGGGCATATTTATTCTGTACCAAATCTTACAGTAAATGACTGGAAACCAGCAACTCTGATAAAAGACAACACACCCTAGGCAAAAGGGACCTTAGCTGTGAAAATGACATTAATGTCAGTGAATGGATCAGAATCATCCAGGCTTGGTTCTTTTGGAAGTGCCATAATCCCTTCCTCATTCTGCATGCACATGTGCTTCATACAGTGGGGACTTTAAATACGTGGAATTTATTTCCTGTGCCCTGTCACAGCTATATGAAAGGACAGGCAAAGCTAAGGGACAAGATGCTACTGGAGAGGTGGAGAAAGAAAGGGGGGAGAATCTAGGGAAATCATCTGGATAGTTGCCGATTTACATGGAAGGTCTGAAATTGAGACAAAGCAAAGGGGGCTCTTCCTAAACAAACAGATGGGCTGGTCTTTCACTGTGGCCTTTATTCACAGTTTCCTTCTGAAGCCTTTCATATGAATGAGGTAGAAGGACACACTATTAAAGTGGGTCAGGGAGAGGTGAAGAGTTGCAATGAGCTGTGAAGCTCAGCAAGATGCGATTCCTTTGAAGAGCATTGTGATAGTGATTTAGGTCCAGGAGTTGAACCCTGTTGTATTTTCAAAGCTGTTACACTGTGCTCCTGAGGAACTTGAGAGAGAAAGAAATTCTGCAGAACACTCTTTTCTTTGTAGGCAGCAGAAAATCATTTCAGCCTTTGCTGTCTAGGGAGCACAATACTCCGGTATCAACATCTTTGGCTTGGCAAAATGCTCAGTACACTTGTAGGTTCCTACCAGTACACTTGGCAGGATACCAAGTGGATCAGTTAATTATTCTGTCACCCCCAAAATAGGTGTAATGTAGCTTTTTACCTGCTAGGCAGATGTCAGAAGGAAAGTGACATGCTCAGTCACTGCAGAGACAAGCACTAGGCTCAGAAGTCTGCCTTTCCATGCCTCACTCATACCCCCACCCATGCTGCCTGCTTAAGTTTTACTGGGGCCCAGAGGAGACATCAAGGCCTCCAGTTTTGCTGTAAAAGCCAAACTCAGTCCCACTACCCAGGGTTGGACATATTGTGAAGGCTGGAGAGCTGCAGCTGCTCCTAGGCCATTTGTTTCTGCAACCAAGGAGCTGTGAAAAGTTTGATTTCTTGTAGGGCATGCAGAGCTCTCAGCAAAACCAGGCTGTGATCCAGAGTTGCAACAGTGCCTGCTATTAGAACAGCCCTATGCTAGGGGATACTCCTTCCCCAGAACCCTGCTAATGTGAATAGGCTGCCTGTACTTAAGAATAAATATCATTAATGACCACAATGTTGATTTTGTATGCAGTGATCAGCCCCAGTGATTTTCCCCCTCTCTAGAGAAATACTAATTAGTTGAATTTCATCACCTGGAAGTCAAGTTCATTTTCAGTTACTAGAAGGCTTCATAGCTCTCTTCACCATTTCAACAAAGGCATTAGGACAGTCTGTGTAATTTACTATTTTTTAAAATTTTGGTGCTTTTCATTTATTATTGGATTTTTGAAATAGGATGGTGTTCTTTCACTGCCAGAGTGTAATCTGCTCTGGAGTGAAGAAAGACAGTGTGTATGATACAGAATGATATAAGAAAATGGAAATGTAGAGGAAGAAGAAATTTTAACCAAAAATGCCACAACAATTGCTTCTCTTGGGGGAAATTGTACTGAGATCCCTTCTGACACTGCAGATTAGATGGGCTCAGAGGGAGGGTTATCAGAAGTATATCAGAAGTATCTGAAGTTCCAAAGCAAGTTTTCCACACCTCTGAAAATTGGACCATTTCTCTGTGAGCTGTCACTGGTGACACAGTCCACCCATTAAACTGCATAGATCAGCCTTATTTATCTAGGAAAAGATAAGACCACTGCTGTGTCAGGCAACTAGAAATCTCATCCTGAAATAACTACCGTATTTTGGTGATGCATTAACACCGGGGGACAGGATCCTTGGTGTTACTTATGTGAGTACCAGTGGCAGAGTCAATCTCCTGTATGGGGCTGTGAAGACAAGGTCTCTGCCTCAGAGAATGTACAGTCTGGAGAGGTGGTGTGCAAACCAGAAGATGGAACGAAGGTTCACCTTGATTAGATTTCTTGCTTAGCCATTTTATTTTATTGTTTTGAAAGCATAGGAAAGGTTTTTTAGTTTTTACTTGCCTAAGGGTAAGGCAAAAACGTGGCCAGCTTTCATTTCACTTAAAGGGTCTTTGCTTTATTGAGAACTATGTTACCACACCCACAGGGGAGCTTTGAATGTGTCTATTTCAGTGCCTTTAATATTAGCCAGAATTTCCAAGACAGCACCAAAGGGAGAAATGAGGTCACTGGAAAGCAATGGTTAGAAATTTTAAATAAGATTGCTTACAGGGCTTATGTGGTAGATGGGAGTGATAGTGATGTTTGAAGTTTACCATCTGTGCCCAAGAAAAGGAAAACATCCTGAGACACAGATGGCCAAGTACACTTTCATGCTGTTCTTTTCAGAGAGGTAAAAAAAGTAGTTTCTAAATGCAGTGCTCTTAACTTTCAGTTGTGCAGTACACTAAAGACATGCTTTTGTGTTTCTTTGATTTCACTCTGATCTTCTGATTATTTGTCATCAGACACAAAAGCATATCAGTTGTCTGTTGACATCCACTTCAAACTTTGTAGACTTTCTACTGTTCTGGCTTAGTAGAGCATGGAATAATACTGACTGATACTAGTGCTTTTAAAAAAAAAAAAAAAAAGCATTCAAAATAAGGGTTATGTCTCTGTTTAGGCATAAAAATAAGATAAATGCAGAAACGTGCTTGGGAATGAGGCCCCAATGCCTAAATGCCACCAAGCACTAAGGAACCAGAATACTTCAAACAGTGGTACCTTACTAATTCTGGTCATAAAGCTTCATGTGGGTTGAGCCCGGCCACTGTGTGGAGTAGACACAATTCAGGGAGCCTTGCTGAGCTGTACAGTGATTTGTTTGGAAGTGAAGATGCCATTTGCCTCAAAACTTACTGATACAAAAACTGTGTTTGAACACCCTGGACCTCCAGTCACTGATAGATTGTAAAGAGGTCAACATGTCCAGTTAGGCCTGTCAGTACAAAGACATTGGTACACTGCAGTCGTCTCATCCAGGTTTCTTATCACTTCTTTTCAGCACAGTGCAAAATGTCAAAGCAAACTCGATTTTTTTAAAATTTTTTTTGTAAGAAACTAAAGGGCCCACTGCAAGGTCCAGTTTTTCAGTGTAGAGTTCCTCCTGCATCTTATTTGCAAGGCTGAGTTATAGCCCTCTAAATGACAAACAAAAGCACTGGCCAACTCTAGCTAACAGCTCTGATGGATGCTGTTATATTTCTGCTGCTCGTTGGCACTCAACCCTCACTATCTCATCAGCATAAAGGGATGCTGTCAACTTGACAAATTGTGTCTTCCTTTGGGGGGGGGGGGAGGAACGCCATACCTACTATTGTTCCAAAGCAGCCTTTACAAGAACAGTGACTAGAAGAGAGTAAGGATGAAAGCAGGGTGCTATTTCAGTGCCTCTGTTCTGTGTGTTTACTTTGCATATTTGACAGCGCTGTGTGGTGTGTCAGTGTTGCTAGCGTGCATTAGCACTTCCCCTCCTAGACTGGCAAGATGATGCCTCCTGGGAGGAGGGGGTGCAGGAAGGTCAGCGAGGGGAGGGAATGCTTTCATCCCAGGCCTTGTATTAACAGCAGCAGCAAAAGTGAGTGAAAAAGCAACAAGAGACTTTGTATATATATTGCACAGGATGCCATTGTGCTTCGTGCACTATTTTAAATTTATTTCTAACATGCTTGGGAAAGAAGGAACTCTCCCTATCTTCCTTCTCCAGATGTGATTTTTACAGTGTTCTGCTCACTGCTATTTAAAAACAAATCTATGCAAAAAACTTGCAATGTCTGAGAGAGGCCAGTTAAGAAATATTCAAAGTTGTCAGTATCCCTTTAAATACAACATTGTTCTTTCCCTTGCAAATGCCGAAGCTCTCTCCGGAGGACTTTGCATCTAACCTGGCAAAAAGAAGGGAGAAATCTTCCTTCTTTGTGTTTAAAATGACTGGCACAGTGCAGAGAACTGTCTGCTACTTCCATCCTTGCCAATTTCCCCTAGAATGTGTTCAGATGCCTCGACCCATAACTAAGGGAGCAGTTGAGAGACCTCTTGCTAAGCAGTGAATAATATCCCCCTTCTGGTTTGGTACTGTTTGGACTCTGGCAGTCATTGATTTGCTCCCAGAATCTGAGGAGGACAGCCCAGATGGCTGTGTGCTGCTGAGAAACTGAGGAGGGAAGAGAAATGGGAGACCGAGCTCGCCATCTCCTGGGGAAAAAGAATTTACACTTTCAGGAATGTTCCTTTTGTTGTGGCATCCTTTCAACAGTGAATCATGTCAAAGGGTGGGTGCACTGTGTTTGTATTTTTGTTATGTATTTCATAGGTACTTCAGCAGCAGCAATGTCAGTGTCAGGACTCATAGGCAATACTAACTTCAGAAAAGAGGTTTATAAAGCATTGAGCAGCAACAGTCACATTCTTACGTGCTTAAAAGGGCAAGGACTATTTGGCCACTGATCCTTACAGTGAGGCTTCTGAAGGATACCTACAATTTTTTGAGTGTAACTGAAAAATTCAAAATCTTTAGCACATTTTCATCAGCCTTGCTACAAATGTGTCTGTGCTGTAGTTTGTGAGGTTTAATTCACCAGTGATGGTAGTGCAGCTGCCCTCAAGCAGCAGCCAGATGAATGCGAACCATGAGAGCAGATGGAAACACTGGGCAGGATGACCACGTATTGATGGTGGGTAAGCCAAGGCCTTGCATTGTAATGCTACACGGCTCTGGTGGTGCAGTGATATTCCTGACTTAGTTATTGGAAAGTGACAAACCAACTGGAGACTAAATTCTATAATGTTAACCAAGTTATACCTCGGAGAAGTCACTCAATAAGGCAGGCCCAAGTGTCATAAGTATGATTGATCTCTTACATTAAAAACAGAGCAAAAATCAGCAACTACCTACACAATATCTGTGCAGATGGGGGAAAATACATGACAGCAGTGTAATTACTGTGTCATGGAATAAAGTTTCTGACTAAGAGGTCAAAACATTAGAAAAGGGTCCTTCAAGTGCTGCCACTCTACAGCTTGGTGAGGTGAATCTTTTAAGGGTATAGAAAAAAGACTGGTAAATGCATTAAACTGGCTACTTTTATAAGGGTTATTGTGACTCAGAATAACCATAGTTAAAAAGCAGCTGAAGAAATTACACCACTAGGTATGTTCTTTCTAGTACCAAAAACTGAGATTAAGCTGGACTGTTGTGGTTTTTAAGAGAGATGTTCATTCAACAAGAGACCTATCCCAGACTGGTTACCAAAAAGCCTTTTACAATCCTGATCTGGGCAGGTGATCCCATCTATATTGTTAAAGAAACTTTATTATATCCAGTGAAAATCAAATAAAAAAAATAGAAACTAACATTTTTAATTTAGGTCAAACAATTCTAAACCAGATTAGTAACAAAATACCTTGTTTGAAGTGACACAGTAAAACCTCAGTTATAAACAAAGCAAAAACTTTGTACAGATGGTAGCTTTGGATGAGCTTGAATATATAAATTTCACATATTTCACATTTCACCCAAAACTTAAATAGGGTAATTATTATACCTTTGCCAAACTATCATGAGTCTTATAAAGTCTTCTACTGTTTTAAATCAATGTTTAAAGATCAGTAATTGAAGTGGAAGCTAGGAATCTTAAAGGCATTTTCTTGCTAAGCTTTCCTTGCTCTCAATCACATCCACACAATTTTTAGTCTCAACACCCTAAAGTGCACAGTTTCTTGCAATAAAAGGAAGCATTGTTTGTATTGTTTTGAACAATACAAAGTAAGCTTTAATGTTTTAAATGCTTTTTCAACACTTTGACACAGTCAGATTCAATATGTCTGATTGAAATTACAATTTGAATTTAATTTGCATACTTGTGTTTTACAAATAACTTTATCACTGCTTTTCTTACTGTAACTGAATTAGCACCATTATCAAGTGTGTATGTAGAAAATGAATTTTCTATTTCTCAAATACTGGAATGAGGATGGAGCTTTTAAGCTCCAGTTCACAATGAAGGCTTGCAGTTTCCTGGCAGGAGTTCATTCAGGTGATTCACAGACTATGACAGTTCATTCTTTCGTAATGTCCTTGGATAATTCTCTAGACACACTTGTGCTGATGACCCCATTCAAGGGAGATGCAAACTGTTAAGTGAAGAATGGCCACTACAGTTCTGAAAGATGCAGAATATAGAGCTTACAAGGCTTAGCCATCAAAAGGGGAGAGGGACTTCACTGCATCCTAAATACGACGGAAAAATGGAAAGGCAAGAAAGAAGTAAGCAAAAGAGGACAGTGTTGGCACAGTAACAAACTGGTAACAGAGAAGAGATGAATACATCATCTCTTAGGCTAGCCCTACCAAATAGCAGCAATATCTGGAGGGAGGACAAAAATCTAACTCATTTTAAGAGAGCAGTAATTTTGTTAAAAAGAGCACATATGATTGCCTGCAGTAGCAGGCAATTTATTCTCTTTCTTTGTAGCAGTCTCCATTAAAGGACTTTAATGTGAAGTTCTCCTGCTGTCTGGGTAAGGGCAGTCCTACTTAGCCTCCCTTGTTTTATACACCTCTTTTTGAGGAGTCTCAGCTCTTCTGGCTAAGGAGACAAAAGCCAACAATAAAACACCAAACAATTTAAGCAAAGATTTGAAGGCAAGCTCTCACAGTGTCCTAAATCTTGGGCTAGAAAATACCAGTGTCTTCTTGCAGAATGACTTGAGATCTACCCCTTGAAGTCACCAGATGTTTGGCATGTCTCTGATCCAGTGGGCACCCCCTTTTTTATTGACTCCACAAGCAACTTTTCAGTACCTGCAGAAAGCTGCACTGTGTCACTCGGAAAGCCTTTTCAGTTTTAAATATATCTTTTCTTTACAACTATTCTAATAGTTGTATAATGGTTTTACATGAAAACGGCTCTAAGTTCTTTATTCCATTAGGCCCTACATTTTGACTACAACTTCAGTACTGACCTCAAGGATTTCCTCTGTAGTTTGTCTTCCTCAGCTCCTCTAACACTACAGGTACTTCATCCTGCATTATTTACCTCCTCAGTGATTCTTACCTTCAAAAACAGTATTATAGAAACTATTTGAGACTTTTTCTTTTAAGGCTAGGCTGCAAAGGCAACAAAACTTCCTTGAACTGAAGTACTCTGTTAGAGATGTTTTTCACAGCTTGAATCTTATTAAAACATACTCTTAAATATCCATCTACTCCATTCAGATGTCCATATTATAAATGAAATATACCAGTTTGCCTTGATACCATACTAAGCATTATAATCTTTGCTCAAAGTAGACATTAACAAGGGACTTGTCACACAGTTGATGTATGAGCTCCATTTCACCATTATCTTTTAAAAGCACACCATTCATTTACACTTAGACTCTAGTTTGCACTTTAGAGGGACATATAAAATTAATTAACAAAGTTCTTGTAGTTTATACACACTTCTTGAATGATTTCATTTTTCTAAACACAAAAAAAATGATTTGTGTCTTGAAAGAGAGCCCAGTGTTTTAGGAAAGATGGGACTTTGCCATAAGCAAAACATTTGGATACAGACTTCTATAGAAGCTCATCAGAAAAAATCTGAATGTTGTTGGTTTTCTGCACTTAACTCCTCTACGCTCTCAAGGCACATATATTTATAAACTTCTGGGTCATGGTCATCAGTGCTAATATTGTACAGAGGTGGTACCCATGGAAAAAGGTGCCCTGAAACTGCATTATAATGAAGAGAAGGAAGTTTAAAACATGAATCCATTCAAATAGGAAACAAAAGATCCTTCTTCAGCCACAAACATGAACATCCATTAAACCAGCCTAGAAACTTGGCACCATCACAAAGAGGCTGAGGTAACCCGGGACAACATCTCTTCCAGACTGAAAAGGATTCACAAAATCAATTAGCAGTTTATTCTTTAATTAAATGAAGATTTACACAAACAACAGAACACTTTGGAGAAGTATAGGCACATATTACCACAGAGGGGTTTCCTACAGCACAGACAACAGCCTTCAATTCTTTATTCTTCCAGTTTGATTTTTGTGCAGCCAAAGCAAAGCCCAGAGTCCAATAAATCTCAAACATGAATTATCTGAACTCCTTTCTTTTCTTTTCAAACAGGAGGAGGAAATTAGTTCCTGCTAAAGATGTTCAGAATAGTCATTTTGCAAATGGTGCTGTGAAGCTGATCAGAAGGGAATGTGTTGTGGCGTAATTGCCCTATTTCAAAGCATTATCCTGTAATAATCGGCAGCATGGCTGTGTTTCATTGATAGGGAGAGAGTGCTACATCCAGCAGGCACCTCAGTACATGCACATTCCAGAGAGAAACACCCTCCTTTTCTAACACTGGAAGGCAGCCCATTACCCAGCTTGAGTCTTTCACATTCTCATTTCAGCACAGAGATAGAACTTGCTTCATTGGCTGCAGCTATTTGCTATTTCCAGTTATGACCCTTGTGATTAAGCCAGGCTCTGAGTCCTCAAATCCTCTTCTGAAACGGTGAACAGCTTTTGTTCAAAAACAAAATAGGAAAGCACTTTTTGGCATCCAACCAAATGATTATTTGAGTGTTAGCTTTTCAAAAGCTATCTCATGAATTCAAGAAAGAAACCTCTAGTTTTGTTTTGTTGAAACAGACATGTTACACTAGGCTGCAACTTCTGACAGCTGTAGGTAGAGAACACTTCCCTTTCCTGCTGCTGGAATCCATGCCCTTGAGCATTCATTTGCTTGCAACGGCAGAAAGTTGGTCCCGAATCCTTCCCAGACCTTCTAACATAGTGTCCAGGGTTTCTTTGCTCAGTTCCACAGTCAGTGCAGAAACAACAGGATTATTTCCACATAAGGCAGCATCTTCCTGAATCTTAAAATAGGAATGCAGATGTTAGTTGTATGAAAAATTTGTGTTTTTCCAGTGCCACTATAAAAGTCAGTGTTTAATACATAGATTAAATAAAATGGTTTGAATTTGGAATCCAGCTCCATTTTGAAGAATCACGTCACATTTTCTAAGCTGTGTGCCTCACTAGTGAAGTGCGCTCCCATTGACAAGAGTACAAGTGAGCATCTAGTGCCATGAGTATTGAGAAATTTTGAAGACACTTGTGGCAGGAAGCCACACCTGTATCAAGAGCATCTTAGCAGATACCACATATGATACTTAACCCCATCCCACAAACAGAAATTAGATTTATTTCCTCCTCCTCTGAATCCCACTCATCTGATTTTTATTGGTTGGGGGGATCCAAAACTCTGCAGAACACTAGCAGTAAAGTTTAGCTATCCTCCCCAAATGACAGATGTGGCCCGTGAAGGAAATTATTAGTAATCTAAAGCCATTTCCCAGCCAACAAAGTCAGCTAAATGTGCTGGTGAGTGCTTAGAATTAAATGGTGATGACTTAATGATTTATCTTCTCTTTTTCTGTAAAAAACAATGGTGACTAGGGACAGACATGGTGACTAGTCACATCCTCATGCACAGAAAACTCTCCCGTGCAAGAGAAAGAGAACTTTCATGAGACACATCATTCCCAGGCTCTGCAGCATTTCAGGTATCATCTCTGAAAAAGTCTAATTTCCCGCCAGGCAAGAGGCAAGCACCAGGTGCCTGTCTGAACTGGTCTGCACTGGCAAGTCAGGTATTAGACTTCATTATTTCAGTCCTTTCCAGACACTGCCATTACCTTTAACTGAAGCAGGCAAGTAGGGACTGCCATTCTTACAATGCTGTCTGAAGACGTCTTGATGTCCACCCTCCAGTCCATGTCCACCAGCCGAGGCAGGGAGACTGGGGAATTAAAAATTGGCTGTGTTAGGCCCAGCAGCACATGATGATACCAGACCTTGGAACCTGTGACTACCACGAAGCACATGCTTCTCCACTTCTGGCCCTCAGAAATCTACAGCTTTAGTGCTACTACATGGTTTCACATCAGTTTACTCTGGAATAAGCCAGTTTCTGAAGGCCTCCTCTTGACACTGGAAGGGCAAAAAGGGTTCTCCCATCATTACATGAAACAACAGTCCAGTGCAAGAAACAGAGGTAAATTCCCAAAGCAGCTGGGAGAAGGAAAACAGTAAGATGTCTTCTCTACATCTTTATCCCCTGCCTTGCTGCCTGCAACACTCAACTAGTGTTTCATCACAAGTTGCTCTGGCACCTGCATGCTTATTGCTCTGCTCTGAAACTGGTAAGAAAGCACACAGGAAAGCTCCTAAATTCCAGTAGTATAAAGCATGTTATTTCAAGTTTCCCGGCCTGGGAACCAAAGCATCCTGCAGTACAGCCAATGTACTGGCAAACTGCAGTCTTCACATTCCTTGAAAAGATTTCAAATATCATCCTAATTACATGCAGCCTAACAGAAACCATTTACAGTCTGGTGCAGTACTGACATCAATAACTCACAGCTGGAGACCTCTTGAGCCCTCCCAGGAAAACAAGGACAGGTCTAACCTGGCTGCTAAGGAATGAGCCGTCTTAGTAGGCAATTGCAACCTGTCTGGGTTTTGCCTATCATATGATGCTTAGTGTCTTCCCCAGGGGTTGATTGCCAGCCTTTCTACTGACTACAAACACTTAAGTTGCTTCCTATCTGTGCTTTGTTGCCTAACTGAATTTTTTTTCTGGGGAAAGGCTCTCTTCCTGCTCCTGCTGCTTCCTTGAGCAGAGCTCCAGGGGGCAGTGCACAACTGGCTGTTTTGCTCCCTCTTTTGGAACAAATTCCAGTTCAGTCTGTTAGGGCCAGCACTTGGCAGCATTTGCAACAACATAAAATACATCTGTTTAGCCTTGTATGTTAATTTGCAAAGATTAATTGCTGGTGGCTTGGGAAGAGCAGGAAGCCATTCATTTTTCTATGTTAACGCAGATCAATCTGTTGGAATGTCTGCCTTGTACCACTGCCTTGGTCCCTATGTAATGCATGTCAGATACTCCATGAATACAATACTAAGATAATGCATTGTTTTCTAGAAAACAATCTTGTTCCAACAGGGTTAAATATTCATCTAATGAATACAAAGACATAAGGGTCTGAGCAGAGGCTCTTGGTGGTGCTCCAAGAGCCACACAGCCAGCCTTTCTTCGGGGCTGTGAAGACTCAGCCAGTGTGTTCTGCTGCTCTCATCTCCTCTAACATATGACAGCGCTAAGGACACAAGAAAAAGCATTCTGTGCTTTGGTAACACTGGAACATTGTATAGTGTAAGCAAAGTATTAGCATTAGGCAACAGTTTCTTACCTCTCCCTATTTACATTCCATTAAAACTTTGAGGGACAGTGTATTTCCAGGTCTTGCCATACTATTTAGCTGTTGGACATTATCTACTCTGCAGGCAAAGGAAAGGGTTAAGAGGATCCATGCAGACCTTGAGGTACCTGGTTAGGTGTCAGCTCTCAGTGGCAAGCCTGTAAGTGCTGTAGTTGTAAAGAAAACCTCTTGGGGAGAAAACCAAGTGTTGTAGCTGCAGGAGCACCTAACTAGCCATGATGCTATTGTTAAAGCTGGCACTCCTTAATTAATTCACTGTTCAGAAAGATAAGGAAAAAGCAGTTACAAATATATGCAGTGTACTTGCTGATGCATGGAAACGAAAAAATGCACAGGACTGACAAGACATGCAGGGATGAGGTATTCCACAATATATTCATATCCTTTACAGTGCAGTTACTGCATATGAACATCCCTTAATGACCTGACTGGGGAAGTCAAAGTACTTAAGTTTCAAAAGTTTTGCAGGTAATTGCTATACACTGCACTCTGCAAGGCAGCCAAAGACTAAGATTTGAATGGGATTTTACTTGAGAGCTAGAAACAATTTAGCACAGGAGCACAGATCTGAATACAAGTGTTGGCTTCTGCTGAGCTCTGCCATGTCACAATCTTAGAGCTCCATCTAAGCCCAGCAGGGATAACCTTTTGCCACATTGTGATGCACTGTTCTAAACTCCAAGCTCAAATGACCTCAGGAAACAATTGCATCAAGATGTGAACTGCTACTTACTCTGACTTGCTTGTGCTTCATTCCTCCAAGCAGAGCTGTGAAAAAGTGGAGAAAAACAGCATCAACAGTGCTTCGAGGGGGAAAAAAAATGTAAGCATTTAGCATGGCTTATCCCCAACTGAAGGGTCACCAGCAGTATGCAGGGGACTGACTGCCTATGCAACTGAGTGACAAGAAAGGACAGGACTGGTGGGTAATGCCAGGCAAACTCATGACCTGCGATGGGTTCTTCTGTAAGGGTATCTCATTTAAAGCATGTACCTTTCTCCCTGGTTTTATCAAATTAATGGCCTCCCAAGCACTGAGATGCACAAGCAGAACTGTCCTCCCCTGACACTACCTCATGTATGCTCTATCACATGCAGTGCCTCTGCACCTGAACCATGGTGACAAGTGGATGGGCATCTGGATACTACCTGGATTTTCTAGTGCTGAAATCCAGCCCTCTAAGTTTTATCATCATCAGTAGCATCTTCCCAACACACAGCTGTAAAGATAAAAAGGGCTTTGCATATTGGGAATGTGGCTCATGTCCATTTCAAAAGTCACGGGAAAACTGTATGCTCATGGCTGTGTTTTGTTGGCCATTCTTCTCAAATAACATAATGTTCAACTCGGGCATATTCACACAGGTTGGGATGAGCAAAGGTACACACAAAATTCACAGAAACAAGACTGCATGCCGTCAGCTATCTACGTATCAAACCACATACACAGGCTTTAACTCTCCAGCGTGAAAGCAAATGGCATGCGGGTAGCACTCACATATTCTCCAAGATTATCTTAGTCAAAAGGTTTTTCAGATTTTGGTGGAAGTTTTCTGGGAAGAGACAGAGGATGTCTTCTGCCCTGGTCAAGCCACGGTACACAACGTGCCTGGTGAGGTTGTGCAAAGCAGACACCAGCTGTCAGGAGGGAAGAGAAGGGGCCCCGCTGGGCTGAAAAGCGTAACATACAGCACGGGACGGGCCTTCCCAGCCAGGAGGGAGCTTCTGCTCCGAGACCCACACCACTAGAGCTTCGGACATCCAAGTACGGCCCGACAGCTTTACCAGGAAGGGGGCCCAGCTCCCCAAGCTCTCTGGCTCTCATCCTCAGCCCGCTCCCTTCTGCCCCTGACGAGGGTTGCTGTTACCGTGCACGCCCCGTTTCAGCAGCGGCCGCGGAGCCCCACACCTTCCCGACGGCCTGGGCCACCCCACGTGCAGGCGTCCGCACAGTCCCGCTTCTTCCCTCCCGCCGGGGCCCGTGGCTGCCCCGCTCGGCCCTACCTGCTCCGCTTCCTCGGCGCTGACGGCGAGCCCGGGGCAGGCGCCCTGCGCCAGCGGGCCGAGCGCGGCGGGCGGGCTGGAGAAGCACTCCTGGCAGAGCTGCCGCACGGCGTCCTTGGACGGCGCCTGGCGGGGACCAAAGCGGGGCGCTCAG
>VZTX01002894.1:257116-350858 GCA_013400915.1 Pardalotus punctatus
CGGCCTCGGGGTCTGGGTGTGCCTCTGCCGCTCCGCTCTGGGATTTTTGAACTATCAGTGCCGATCTCTGCTTTGGAATTTTTCTGTAAACACGCTACTTTCAGCCTGCGGGAACGGAAAGGTAGAGGATTTATCATGACACTACGGCAGCCATATGGAGCATTGTCTTTGCAAGCTGCGTCCCACTTTGTAAGGGATTTAAATAAGTCCTCTTTCTGAGAGAGAAAGTCTTCTCTTTGTCTTGTGCGGTTCCCATCACATCTGGTTCCAGGGCATCACTACTCTATGCTCTTTCCCCATCACTGCCTCTGTCACAGCATCCCCATCCTCGTTCCCATCGGTGTTGGTTTGTAAGCACAATATTGCACGGTGAGAAATGCAGACGTTTAAATGCTTCTTCCACTGGCTTTCACAAACTTGGCAGGGAAAAGGAAACATGGGGAATGTTTGCAGGATATCACTTGTAGTTTCATCATTGACTTCTTAGAGTCTGCCTTCTTGTCTTTTTCCCAAACCAATAAAACTAGCATTTTCTACAGTGAAAGGGAAGCAGAATTCTTCTAAACAGTAGAACTTCTGAAATGCCAAATCTAACTGGGGGAGAGGGACACTCACATTTTTCAGAGCTTTTCTAAAACAATGGCTTACAAAACTGTAGTAAAATCAGATTGATCCATGCCTAGTGTATTGGGTTTACATGGCAAGGTTCTGGTAATGTAGTGGCTTCTTTGAGGGGTTGTTAGAAACTTCCCCCATCTCCAACAGAGCCTGAACCAACTGGCTCCGAGATGGGCCAGCCACTGGCAAAGCCAAGACCATCTGTGATGATGGTAGCACCTCGGGGATACCAGGGTTAAGAAGAAAAAACAGAAGTTGTTGCACAGTAGTAATTGTGGCCAGAGAAGACAGGAGTGAGATTATGTGAGAGAACAGCCCTGCAGGCACCAGGGTCTCTGGAGAAAGAGGAGAAAGAGGTGCTGCAAGTGCTGGAGTTGAGATTCCCCTGCCATGCATGGTGCAGACCATGGTGAAGCAGCTGTGCCCCTGCAGCCCATGGAGGACCCCACACTGGATACCTGAAGGAGCCTGTGGCCCCATAGGAAGCCCATGCTGGAGCAGGTTTCTGGCAGGACCTGGGGACCCGTGGAGAAAGAAGCCCATGCTGGAGCAGGTTTGCTGTCAGGACTTGTGACCCTGGGGAGGCCCACGCTGGATGTTTCTGGAGGACTGCGTCCTGTGGAAGGGACGCATGCTGGAGCAGTTCACAAAGAGCTGCAGTCTGTGGGAAGGACTCACATTGAAGAAGTTTGTGGAGGACTGTATCCCGTGGGAGGGACCCGAGCAGGAGCAGGGGAAACAATGTTTCCCCTGAGGAGAAAACAGCATCAGAAACAACATCTGCTGAACTGACCATACCCCCGTTCCTCATCCACCTGCACCGCTGGTGGAGAGGAGGTAGCAAATCAAGATTAAAGTTAAGTCCAGATAGCAGGGAGGGGTGGGGGGAAGGTGTTTTAAAGATTTGTTTTCTCATTATCCTGCTCTGATTTTGACTGAGAGTAAATTCAATTTCTCTGAGTCATGGCTTTTCTGCCCATGATGGTAATGTGGTGAGTGATCTGTCCCTGTCCTTAACTCATGAGCCTTTTGTTTTATTTTCTCTCTCCTGTCCAACTGAGGAGGGGGGTAATAGAGTGGGTTTGGTGGGCACCTGACATCCAGCAAAGGTCAAACCACCACACCTAGACTAAGGACTTAATTGTAGAGCTTAACTTTATCGGACAAGTGGGTAGGGAGATGCAAATGGTGGGAGGGTGTAGGGTGGGGATAGCAGATAACTGTCATTGCTAACTCTCACAGGAGTATGTGGCAAGAGGACATTTACCTGTGAGTCACATTCTCAGAACAAAGATGTTGCCTGCCAGTAAGCACAGCTGGCATCCTACTGAATTTGTTCTCTATTCCGCCTCCTATTATTGCCATTTCCTCACTCTGGGAGCCTTATAATTATGAAGAAATAATGACAGGTTTGATTTCATATCAAAATTGAAATGCTGTTTGTTTAATATAAAATTTGAAACAGCTAAAGCCAACAGAAGTGCTTAGTAAAATGCTTTATCTGAGGGTGGTTTGATCTTTCTTCTTCCCTCCCTCCCTTCCTTCCTCTCCTCCTTCCCTCCTTCCCTTCTTCCCTTCTTATATCCCTCCTTCCTTCCTCTGTCTTCAAGGTCAAGGTCTCCAAATCAAATTATCAGGGATGAAGTGTGGGACTGCATCCTGTAAGGAAGGCTGGCCCTGAGATCAGTATGATTGTCAGGAAGTTTTGAGAAACACTAGTTCAATTATCTGCTGTGCCAGAGGCACTTCTTTCTGAGTTTGAAAAAAGAAACCCACTTAGAGGAGTGAGATGGATTGGATGACCTCCAGATGTGTTTTCTCACAGCCCTTTTTTTACCATGGTTTCATGGCTGTATCACCCAGCAGGACTCGGTTGTGAGTTCTGAGCCTGCAGATAAGTCTACGCAGCACTGTGTGCCCAAATTTGGTTGGATTTCAAGAGGCAGTCATTGAGTCTGAAAATTAAACTCTGCCTCTGGGCTGGCAAATTTGCCTGCACCCAGGCCTTGGTGATACATCTGCAGTAATGACTGATGTGACTCTCTCTTAATTGAGCCAGCCTGGGGTATCTGCAAATTGTTCCCCCAAAAGTAGTACAGGTATGTGTGTAAAAAACGTGGGCACTGCAGACAGCTGGATGAGCCAGGAGTCTCCAGACTATGACATTCTTAAATATTCACTTTCTAAAGAGTCCCTGGAAGAGAAATCCTTGGGATAGTAAGGATTTGATGGGAAGAACTATAGGTCTTTTCCCCACAGCGTAGCCTGTGTTCACTGGAACATCTGTTGCAGAACAGTGTTCTCTTCCTTAAGGGTTTCCAGCTACAAGGCAGGGCTCTGCACTGTAACTGCTCCCTGCTGGGTGTGTGCAATTTTAGTAATAAAGTAGCCTATCCTTTTCCAAATTAGAAATGCAGGAAACATTTAGCTCCTAAGTGAATGCAGTAGTGATACAACATCAAGTGTGTGTTCATGGACTTGGATGTAGGCTCTGTGAGAGAGGAAAGCTCTGTGCCCCAGCCAGTGTGTGGCTATGCCCTGCAGAGGTTCACAGTACAGGATTTCCAAATAGTCACCTGTATTTAGTATTTTAACACATACTACTTTTTGCTGCAATTCAGACAAACTGATTGGTCTATGTTATTGGGGAAAGTTTCTGACCTGATCACTGGACTTGACAGGTAATCCTTGTTTTGAGGACTTGGGCAAGTCTATTAGGCTCTTCTCATCTTACAATTTCCTACATTTACTTCTAGTGGTGAAACCCATTAATTCTGTGATAGTAAGAATAGGGTAGGAGCGCTTGGGATACATCGTGGGCGTGATTAGCAGTGTTGGCCTGGCTCTACATGGCTGTGCACCTTGTTCATTGTCAGTCTGTTGTCTGTTGCAGTGGCCCAGCAAAGTGCATGTAATGTGAAATCAACACCTTTCCTCTTTGCACTCGTGGGATTTGGCTCCATCTCTACTCATTAAGGACCTGTCATCTTGACAGGTTTTTATTGTTAGGGTTTTTTAAGAAATGGAGCAAAACCATGTGGTTAACACTCATGTTTGTACTCTTCTATGTCAGTTCTCAGTCACCTTTCAGATGACAGTATTCCTTCCTCCCTGGCCTCTCAGCTGAAGCAGCTGAACTGCCTTTTCAGTTTGGATTGCTGATACTTGAGACTCTTCAAATGGGACTGCAAATTAGAGGGTAAGACCACTGCTGACAGATGTGATCTGTAAGGCTCGTGCTAAAAGATACTCTCTGTGTGCTCTGGAAGTCTGTGGACATTTGTCTGTGGACAGTCTGTCAGTTGTATTACAACTGGAAAGTGAGCAGCCTCACACTGCTGTAAATCTGTATTAAAACTGGACATTGAGAGCCTAACACTTGTAAAGAATGCATTGCACATTAACAGCTCATCTAAAGTAATTTTCTTTGCCCCCTGGTGCAAGACAATCCCTATAAAATTTGATAGGCAGGTGAGACTGTTCATGGGATTATGAATGTGTTCAAACTGCAAAGCATCATTGGGACAAAAAGAAGCTGAGAGTTTTCCAGCAGAGAGCATTTGGCCTAAGCATCATACCAAGCTTTTACTATTGTCTTTATTCAAGGTCTCGTTCAGATGTAGCAACCATTCTTTGATGCTCACAAATCTCCTGGGAGAAAATTCTGTGTAAGAATCAATGGAACTGCATCTGCTTTTGTAAAGCAAATTAAAGCATGCATCAAAACATTTTCCATGAGGTATTAGCAACCCCAATGCTGTAACAGAGTTAGTTCTGACAAGACAGGAGGAGCAAGCCAGCACAGACAAAAGCAAGTAATTTGTCTTATAAAAGCAAAAAAGTGAACAAGCCTTTCCTCCCTAGTCTCCTTTTGAATCTCAGTGTCCCTCAGCATGGCAAAGGCCAGCACCAGCATGGGCTCCCAGCTCTCCCTTTCAGCTGCTGGAGGTGACCGCCATGCTGTGTAAACATGGAGGGGAAAGCAGCAAAGGAAAACTCAAACATGCTGTAGCTCGTTGGTAAACTGGTTGACAACACGGCCAGAAAGGTCTCCTTTGAGATGTGGGATGTAAAACAGCAAGCCTCAAACATGCCTGTTTCAGTGGCATGGCTTCTTTCTTCCAGCAGAGGAAGTTACCTTCAGTAGCAAGTAGTTGGTGAGATCCATTACTGGTAGCCATTGCTGGCAGGAGAGCAGTTTCAGCACATCAGTGAGGCCTCAGGCCATGTTGGTGACTTCTGGCAGTTTAGCCTTTAGAGTGAAACATCAAGGACCAGCTCTGAAACTGCAGTGCTGCAAGTGACAACAAACCAGCTGTGGGAACATTTCATCAGTTTAATGTCCTGTACTCATTACCAAGCCTTGCTATACCCCAGCCCATTGCAGTCAGCTGCAGGTACAACCCAATGTTGCTGTGAAACAAACTATAAACCCTGCCTAACCGTTCTCAGTCTGCTAAATTTTCTTGCTACTCTTCCACAGCCTAAATCCCCCTTGGTCACTGTCCTCTGCACTGCCTGCCTTTAACCACTGGGTGCCAGGGGCTTCCCAGCAGGAATCAGCACTGGCTGATTCTCCTGCGCCAGGAGGAGAACCGCCAGCCTTGAACCACATCACCCAGCTGTGCATGTGCTCAGTTTACATTTGTGGTAAGGGCAGGTGTGTGAAACAGCCAGTGTGAAACAGATCAGGGCAGCCTCGGGCACTTAGGCACTTCAAGAAATTTCATTGTCTGCTCCTGCAGCTCAGGCTGCCTGCAGAGAGGAGGTAAGGAGAGCTGTAAGGTCGTGACTGTGACCCAAAACTGCAACAAGAACCCCATCAGTTCATTTTGTATGAGAATAGCTGAGAGAATAGTCACCATTAGTTTAAGTTACATCTCAGGGAGGTAAAAGGATTCACATCCCATTATCAAGGAAATACTGGAGTCATCCAGGCCCCTTTTGTTGCAGTTGCCACCTTTTATTGGTTTGAAATAACATCTTTGGAGGGCTTATTTCTGCCTTACTAGCTATGATTGTCTTTCCATTCTGTGCTAATATGCTGGCTAGTTCAAAGAACTCCAGATTTAGGTGCTAAGAAATAGCAATAAAGTCATAAAGCCCCAGTTTATTTCAACTATGTCTTGATCACCCATATAACTGCAACAGAAGAGTTTCAACAGCAGTTTTCACCAAAAAGCAGTTTCATTCTCTATTTTGTGTGGCTTAAAACTCAGAAAAGAGGAGGTATAACACAAACACCCAGAAAAGCCTCTAGTAATGCCTCAAAACAGAAGAGCAGAATTGTAAAAACTAACAAACTGGAATATAAATGATTTTTCTTTCTCTGGAGAGATAGAGCTAAAGCTCTACCTCTCCACAAATGCATGCTTAAATTACCAAGCCATCATAAGGGTAAATGTCAAGATAAATGCTTTGAAAATGTCCTTCCCTGTATTGTTAACGTCACTATGGACTATTAAAATTAAAAGGCTCTTTAAAATGTAATTGACTTTTTCATTATTTATCTGCTGCTGCTGCTGTTCACTTCCACGCGTGTAAGTAGTAAACCCCCACGGGGGTGTTTCATATCTGTATAAAAGTATATTAAATGCTTTGCCTCTGGCATTGTAGAAATAGCACAAATGCAGCTGTGTTTGTGCATTTATAACTTCAGGACGTGAGCCAGCCTCTCAAAGAAGTTTCCAGTTGGCAGCTTATATTGTCTTCTGTGGAGTTTTGCAAAATATCCAGTATTAGTAACAAGGGTGTGTGAGGCTACGTCAGAACAGCAGAAATTATCTAATTACATTAAGACTTTAGACTATGTTTATGTGACACAATATGCCACAAGTAAATTGAATCCAACTAGCTGTCTCCTGGCCTCTTACAGCAGGATAGGATAAGAATGGTATGCAAAATAGTACAAACTAATTACTTTCTTTTAAGGGAAGCTCTTCAAGCAGATTATGTAAAATACATCAAAACAGACTTCATCCCCAATGCTTGTCATCTCTTACATTGTAAATGCAACATGTGTAACAGAAATTAATACTAACTTTCTCTAGAAAAAAAAACCTTTAGCCATCTTGTGTGCATTCATTGTAACTCACAGTTCCCATTCCCACAGGAGTGGTTCAGATGGAAACATAATGAGCTTTATTTGAAAGTAGCAGAGCCCTAAAATTTGCATTTTTTTTTGGTAACAAGGATTATTTCACTCAGAAGCAGGCTGGGATTTACAGTAAGCACTCCTGGAACATGGAGCACTGAACAGAGAGACGCTCCAGCAGTGTTCCTACATGGAACATACTAAGCAGGGAGAGTGTGCCTGGGTAACAGCTGGGCAGTGAACTCTGTCTGGGCAAGTGCAGCATAAGGAAGTAGCATGACCTGGCCTTTGCAGTGTAGGACAGAGATGTGGGAGCATAATTAGGATGATCAAGGCAGAAACACCACTGTTGACTTACCCTGGGCCATCCAGGATTCTAGTAGCAGGCAGTAAAAAATCATAGACTCATAGAATGAATTGGAAGGTACCTTAAAGACCATCTTACTTCAACCCCTCTGCCATGGGCAGGGACACCTTCTACTAGACCAGGCTGCTCAGAGCACCATCCAACCTAACCTTTCAACACTGACAGGGATGGGACATCCACAACTTATCTGGGCAAATTGTTCCAATGTCTCACCACCCTCACAGTAAAGATCATCTAATTCCAACCCCATGGCAGTGGCGTTATTGAACTCAATGACCTTTAAGGTCCATTCCAACACAAACTGTATTTGCTGTGTCGTTCAGAGCTGCAGGGACCCTGACTCTGTCACATGGACAGGCACAGAGGAGTAAACATGAGAGAGGTTTGGAGGTAAAAACAAAACAAAAGTTTGCAGTTCTGCTGGCCACACAGTCACGCTGTGCTGTACCCAGTAGCTCTGCATCTGGAAGGGATACAGAGCAACAGCTGTGACCCTGTGAGCTCCTGAGGTACAAACCAAGCTGTGGTATGGCAGAAGGGAGCTGTCTGTGGTGTGACTCTCACACTCAGTATATGAGCTTTGGCAGGTCTGATTCATCAAAGATGGAAATTGTATTGGTTGCTTACTTCTGAAAGCAGAAAGTTCTGGTGTTTGTATACTGAGTATCCTGTTGGCTTTTATTAATGTAATGGATTTTTTTTTTTTTATTCAGAACATTTTATGGCTGTTTTATGGTTTTATGGTTCTTTTCCTCTCAGTAAACTGCAGAATGGAGTTTGCAAAACCCCTAC
Source organism: Pardalotus punctatus (assembly GCA_013400915.1). Taxonomy (NCBI): domain Eukaryota; kingdom Metazoa; phylum Chordata; class Aves; order Passeriformes; family Pardalotidae; genus Pardalotus; species Pardalotus punctatus. Next base: position 264,988 of record VZTX01002894.1, read on the forward strand.
CCTCTTAGGACATGTTGCATTTAATTCTGCCATCCCAAGATACGTAGTTTGATGAGTTAGCTGAATGTTTTGCTATGCTGAGAAGAGCACCTAAACATTGGTGTGCTTGTTACTTTGTTTCCTACTGACTGATACATCCTGCAAACAATCCGACTTCATTCCTTGTCCCCACAATGACTTATTGTGCAGTGCCACAGATCAGCATCAACTGATGTGTGATGCACAGTGCCTCATCGTACCAGAGACGGAATCAAAGAGCTACTGAAAAGCTTTTAAAAAAATTATGTAGCTGAACCTAGAATTTGTTTTGTTTTGATAGCTGTTGTTTCAACCAGGCTCCCCAGTATTTTTCCGTTAAAAACATCTTTTGACATGGCTATAAAATTACCTTAGTTGAAGGGTAAACCAAATGATCACAAGTCTAACCCTAGGAAGTAGTTCCCTGGCTTACAGCTACTGATGTTGCCCTGTCACTGGGGTACTTGTTTGTTTTTACCCAGGCTGTGCATCCTCACTCTGACAGGTTGTATTGGCAGAAGAGCCACTGCCAGGGGAACCAGAGCTCAGGGCAGACATCTGCAGGCGTGGTTTTACTGGTCAAGCATTCCTGTGACAACGATATGTTTGTTGAGGATTTGTGTCAGCTCAGGAAGAGAATCTGTGCATTCAACAGTGTTAAAAGGCTGGACATTGGGTGGCTGACTTTATATTTTCAGTGTGTCCACATACAAACCTGTGGTTATGAAAGGCATATGTATATATATATTTTATATATTTTATATATTTTATATATTTTATATATTTTATATATAAAATATATAAAATATATAAAATATATAAAATACAGTGGTCTAAACCAGGCCTTAAAGGATTCTCCACTCTCACTTGTAATTCGTTGTGCCAGTGCAACATGGAAGCATTGCTGCCTGAATCCTCCTGTTGCAGTATCTTGCCAACATACAGTGATGGAACGTTATGCAACTTCCTTATGCAGTGACACAAATACCATGGAGCTGAAGCACTACTTTCAAGAAAAATTTCTTCCAGCAGTAAAAACAATGCTTAAATCAATGCAAACACAGGGTTTTGATAGTCAGACAGCTCTAGGTCACCAGATGTTCTGAATCAGCATGCCTTGAAATGAAGAAGAATGAATTCTAATACCTTCAGATACAAACTGACAGAGTTTAGAGAAGTATAAAGATACTTTATACTTCAGTAAACGTGCCTGAAAGTAGGACCTTGTATACCAGTCTGGAAAGAGCATAACCATGTGTCAGCCTGTTATGTCTTTTCTCTGCATTGTGGCAGTAGTGTGCAGTGAAGTGACAAAAGTGGGGGACAGAACACAGCCATTGCAGCACTTCTGCCAGCAATACTTGTGATGTGGCCCCACTGGTGCTTTAGTTTGGATCAGAAATGTATTTTTGATGCAAATCTCTTGAACATCTCTATTGCCTCTGTTTCATTTTGCATCTGTGGCTGATTTTGAGTGCAAGGGTTAGATTCTGTTGAGTGAAATTAATCTGAAAAATGTTCCCCAGAAATGTACCGAACATGCTAAAACCTCATTAGGCATTCAATCCAGGGGATCCAAATGAAGGTGATTTGAATTGAAAAAAGCCTGGAATATGCATAGTGTGCATGTCAGATCCTCAGCATCAACTGTTTGTGGAGAGCGTCTACTCTGCAGATTGTGGTGCGCTTGACTTTACCATGCAGTTGCAACTTGATCTGATTTTTAAGAGGAGTGGAGACATCCTACTGAAGATTAAGGCTCCTAATTTTTAATCTCATTTTCCCCATAAATGAAATTGAAATTCTTACTCCTCCAGAGACAAAGATCACTAGTGAATTAGTGAATTAGTGCTTACAAAATATCACTACAAGTGATTTGCCACTGCTTTAAAGGTGCTGGTAATGGTTAGCAAAAGATGCTAGTTTATCCTATGGTTTCTAAAATATTTCACAGCTTATACAAGTGGTAGATATTTCAATTGTTGCTGAAAATTACCCCAAGAGTGGAATGTTCCAATTGAAGTTCCAACACAAAATTACAGTGAAACTATAGGAAGAGGGAGGGAGAAAGGGGAAATTGCATAAAGAATCCCATGTCCTAGGTAAAAATCCGTATATTGCAACCCAAATTGGGTTTGGACTAGCATTTGCCTCTGCTTTTATCATAAGATTCTATGTGATTTTTAAGTAGTCAGGATCCTCCCAGCTACATTTCATTGGGAAGCGGTCTGGAAATGCTCTAATTCCATAAGCTGAGGCAGACATCCTAGAGAAAAAGCATGTTTTCTACAGTAGAACATGAAGAGTAGTCACAGCACCCTTGAGAATTTTCCTGTCTGCATTTCTAAAAGGAAATGCATTTGAGACACTGTTTAATGTAAGGACTTTGATTGATAAGTAAATGTTAAACAGTGTTTGGAAAAAGTTGGATGTTAATTAGTTACAGCTGCATTTTCAACAGTTCCTACTAGAAATTTTTCTTAAGCAGAAGCAAACAGGAAGCATAACTCTTTCAGTATCACCACTGATTCAGATTTGATTCAACTAGGAAAGAAAAGTCTATAGTAAAAAAAAATTTAAAACCCTATTTCCTTCCTGGAACAGGAAATGTAAAAATAGGAATAGTCTACTTCCAAATCCTCCTAAAAGAGGTGAAAATATCTCACTTATTTCCAAAAAAAAGCACTTTACAGTGTTTTTGAGAAAGCAAGTATAGTGACCTAACCAGCTTCAGAAATGAATATGCAGCATGAAAGAGCTGACAGAAAACACAAAGGCCACAGAAATCCTAGCTACCTTGCTTTTCAAGACTATATTACAAGCTTCAAACCAGTATCAATCAATTTAATCACTGTGAACTATGAACCACTGTTGATCCATAAAATGTAAGGGCCCAGACAATGGAATAGTTGCTGATTTCTGACTGTTGGACGTCAGAGAACAGTATCAGTACTCCACTTAAAATCCCAGTCAAAATGGCTGTTATTATAACATGTAATTTAATTTTTCTAAAATCACATTTTATTAATTAGATGTCAGGTGCAATTGAGCAAATTGACAAACATTAGTAGTATATAAAATGTTCCAGAGATTCCCACTTTTGTTTTCCTTTTTCTTTTTTCCCCTCAAACACTACTGGCTTGTTAATTACAAAAGGTTGAGACAATTTTCTTACCACCCAGGTTTGGGCTTGGATATTGATTCTCAGCTAGAAACTTCCTGTCCCAATTCTCTCTTTGTCTCAGTCAGCTTAAAGCCACAGTTTGAAAAATGCATGCCTTAGCTTTTCGTGTGTAGAAGAGAAGCTTCACGTTTAGGAGATTTACTAATCCAAATATGTAAGCCTCAAATACTGCACAGTTCCAATCCCAGTCGTCTTGAAGTGGAAGCCTCAGAGTCTAAAAGTCTCCTTCTGCTGGAGTCATGAGAATCACTGTGTTTGAACATCCATTCCCCATTCTCAAGATAAAGAAGCAAGAGAGAAGCTTTGATTTTTTTTAGGTCTGATGGATGGTCAGGTCCTTGACCAAAGAAGCAGTCATGTTTGGGGGCACTTGAACAGCTGAACCTCTCTCAAAATGCTAAGGTCAACTCTCCTCCCGTCTTAGAGCAGGAAGGTTTCTTCCAGAATACTTTCTTGGGAGCATCCAGCAGCCTGCGCTCACCTCCTTCTGCAAATACAATTTACATGATTAGCTGGAACCGAGTCAACACCCCCAGACTAGGGCACAGGATACAGGAGGATTTTAGTATGAGTTGGGTTTCCTGGAGGGAAGTCCAGCTAAAGAGGAGTCTTGCATTCTCCCCAGTCTATTGTTCAGTCTGACTCGGACCCTGGCCTTTTCTGTTTATTTGCTCAGACAGCCCATCTCCCTGCATACCAATCTGTGTGTGTACAGTAAACACTGGAAGCTCGTTGTAGTGGTAATAATGCATTGCAGCTGCAAGAATCCAAATCTTCCTGGGTCAGCTGCTGATCTTGGTTCTTTCTGCCCTCTTGTCCCTGCTGGCAGGCTTGTGCAAGAAGGTAGGTGCAGGCAGTCTGGCTGTTGTGCATATCCTGAGCACTGCTGCATACCGCAGCTTTAATCAGATGAAAAAGTACATTTATGTCAGCAAAATGTCTTTTTCAAAGCTAATGGAGGTGACAGAAATTTCATTCCTTAGACTTACATATTTATAAGAGAGGAAAGCTTTTATTTGGTTAATTTTGTGACCACTGTGTGTAGAGAAGGGGACAATATAGAATCCCATTAAGGCTAATTAGAATTGACTTAATTGACTTTGCAGTTCAGGCTGCAGCTACATATTTGGCAGCAACGTAACTCATGTTAACATTATTTTCTCTCTTTGCCTCCTATCAGGAACATATGCCATGGAGTTTTCTCCAGCAAGACATCTGTCCTTCACAGACTTTGGAAAACACAGATGTGGAAATAAATTCAAAGGTACCTGGAATTGTAGAGGAAAAGTGATTGAACTGCAGGGAGCACCTTATGCTAGCTTCAACTTAGCTAATACAGGTTAAAATAGTGGTGGAGATGACTGAGAGAAGTCATCTTTCCGTATGCTTTTCCAGTTTCTATGTCCACCTAAGGCATCTATGTTTGGCTACTGTTGGAGACAGAAATCTGAGCTAAAGGGACCCATTCTGGCCCTCAATATGTTACATTGCATAGTAACCAAATGCAAGCTGGCTGTGATCCCTGCTAGCCTACCTGAGCCAGATTCCTGCAATCAGACACATTTCCTATTTCCAGATGCTTGTAACAATTGTATAATTGGACTAAGCAAGCCTCTCTTACTGGTAGAACTACTAATTTTTGAACAGGGTGATAGTTCATAGTGATAAATGGATCTGTCAGACAGCATGTAGGTGGGCTTGCTTTTGTATCTCACTTCCAAAATCCCCTGCCTATCACCTCTCTGTCCCTGAGCAATCCTCTGTTCTGAGTGCAGCCTAATGCAGAGTCCCTTAATGAAGCATATTCCCCAGCTGCAGAAGAGCACCACAGTCTGTCACAGTCACTCTTTGCATTTGTACCTTGCTGGGCAGAGCTCCTGGCCTGGGACGTAATGCAGTGTCAGCCAGGCATTGCTTTACTTTGCTATCACCAGAGCTGTCTTCACAGTTCAGGACTGTGTCTTTCCTTAGCCATGACCTAGCAGATGCACTTTCTGTTGCAAAGAAAGGATAGGAGAGAGGGTGCCTACTCAGAGCATGGTGTGCATGGATCCAGTGAATAATAATCCAGAATAAATTACTGTTTTCTTAGAATGTTTTTCCACTTTGGTTTCACATGTTTCAGCGAAGTGTGAAAATAGTGGGGAAGGAAGGAGAGGGGGGAGGGAGAGAGGAAATGAAGAAGAGGCAAGCTGGTTTATTTGCTGAATGTTATTGGTTGCAAAGCCCAAGTCTTGTCCCTGTGTCTGTTCTAGTGAGTTGGCACCACACACACACACACGCACAATCTCATATTTCCTTTAAATGGCTGAAATTCCAGTCTGGCCTGGCAGAAGGATAAATTCCACATAAAGAGCAGTCTCCATGGAGAGTTTTTGAAAATAAATCAAAAACCTGAGAGACTGAGAAAAATTCTGAGAACTGGCAATGTGTCAGACTGATTTACCCAGCTTCATGCTGGCACAGTTGGGATATGACTGCCCCCCACAAAAACGCAGAGCCATAGACCCAGATTCCACAGCTGGTGTTCAAAAACCTGTGTTAGCTCACTGGAGAAGAGTGTGTCTGTACACACAGCCACGTCGCCGCCATAAAGTGTTGCTCATAAGCCATATGAACATGTGCATATGGGATTTCCTAGTTAAATGCATTTATTCTGCCAATCATGAGCTGAGATCCACAGGTGCGCAGACCCTTCTGGCTTGCAAAGACTCATCGTGTGCAGAAGGTCAATATACAGTCTGCATCTCCCTTTATGCAGTGCTTTTAGCATCTTGTATCCTTCCTCCTGCTTTATGGTGTGTTCTGGTACAAACACTCTAAGTGATAAGAATAGATAATTTGGGAACAGAGGCATCTGATAACATGGAGGAATGCTATGAAGCTGTCCTTCACTTTACCATCCACATACCTCCCCACAAGCCATGCATGTTATAGGTATTCACATCTTACTCTTATATTAAATACAGTCGACATTTCAATGCCTCTACTTGTCCACCAAGAATTCTCAGCCTCCCTAGTTTAATCCTACACTATAGGCTCACTGTATCCATCACTTCTATGCCAGAAGGCACTGGCACTGCTTTGTGAGACAAGGCCATCTATTCAAAGAATTTGGTCAAAAAAGAGGCATGTAGTTACTGAGTCATAACTCACCAATTCTACCAGGTCCTTTCTCTGTGCAGATAAACTCAGAATGGCCACGAGTTTTCTTCTCCCTCAGAGCACAGCCCCATTCCTGGACAGACAAAATAAGATCCTTTAGCCAGTAAAGGCATCTTCCAGTGTGGTCAGCACTGCTACATCTGGAAGAAACAAACTTGCAATTGCAGTGGGAGTCAAGAGCAGATGAGTAAATAACCCCAAGCTGTAAACAAGTACTTTCTGACTATGGCACCTGGCTGCATTCTATCATTCCTGCATTTATCAAGGAAGGCAGGGTCACTCCTGGGAGATGAGGATAAGTTGTCAGCAACTGTGCCAAATCAGCAACATAAGTCACAAAACAACAAGTAAGAATCCTGCTCCTGGAGGAAGAGGCATGTCTGCCCATCATCCCACCAACTGTGGGATGGCTGAGGGGGTTCAAGTCTCCCCTGTATTCTCTCTGAATATAAATATAGGCAGAGCTACTCTGATCACTTTCAGTACAGCACATGATTCCCTCATGGCCCTGGACTAAACTGATTCTTGTGCCAGTCAGCTCAGGAGGTGAGCATGTCCTTCTGCTATGTCCACACAGATTTGCTTTCAGCTGGCTCTGAGAGCTACATCAAAGTGACAGTGCCAAATGCATTTAGGTGTTTTAAGGAGGAAAGCCTGGTTTTTTCTCACTAAGAGAAGTCTACCCCCAGTAGTGACTTTCACTGTTGGAGTGCTTCTGTCCTGCAGAGCATAGCATGGTCTGCAAATGAGGTGTAGAAAGTGAAAAAAGGCAGACTGAAAACCAAGAGATGAATCGCACCAAGTCAAGGATGAGTAAAAGAAGACACCTTAGAAACCTCCTGTAATTAGAACAGCGTGATTTGGCATCCATTCACCAATAAGAGTCACCTAACACTGAGTGGTTTACTTGTTTCACCTTGAGAAAGATGTTCCATACCATGTCCATATTCTTTTGAGTGTGCAGCTTTCAAAGACAATATAACCCAAAGCTGGTGCCAGCAGACAGCTGATATATGAAATATCAGACTTCTCTGCAGCTGCTAACTGAGCCATTGGCCACCTTGCCAAAATCACCCAAATTACCTCCTGTGGTGAACCTCTTTACTGACAGAGCCTCCAGATCCTAAATGGCCTGCCAGTGAGCCCCACAGAGCTGGCTCACAGCAAGGCAGCATACATGGCAGAGAAGCTTGCAGTGCTGCTTTTAGGGCTGTGCTTACACTGAGAGCACACAGTGAGGCACCTAGGCACTTAGGCTGGTGTCGCTGTGGGATTCACACAACACTGGGTCCAAGTGTCTTTGTCAGATGCCACCAACAGCACAAAGTCATCTCAAGCTCCTGTAAGCAGTGAAGGCAGTGTCATTTTGTAACCCTGCTCATCTTCCTGGTCCAATTTGCTATATAGTCACAGAGATATTTGGTGGCACAATGGAGGGGTAATGCTGGGCAGAGCTAACAGCCAAAGCCAGTGTGAGGTTACTTTTTTCAGTGGCAATCACAGCTGACTTCAGTGAAACTAAGATATGAGAAACTGCAGTAACAGAAAGACAGGATGAGTAGTGTGGTGATAGGACAGGCGATGAGAGGGATGGAAAATAAAAGGTACTGCTTTCAACATGAGAGGTGAGTCCAATGACATTTGTAGCACTGTTCTGCAGAAATATGAGTGAAGATTATATTTTTGAAAGCTGGAGGAAAAGCTATCACAGTAATTTTGATAAAAAGTGACTAAAGTCAGGCTGAGATATATTGCTCTGTAAGAAAGTACATTATTTGAAAGAAGACACCCAGAAAATATCTGGAAAATTTAGACATTGCCTGAAAATGAGAACCTAGAGAAAGAATAGTCTGACTTAAAAACAATGCCCAAATTAAATGTGTGTGCATTTATAGTTAGTGCAGTAAGCTCAAAAAGGAAGAGAAAGGACTGAAGTAGAGAATACAACCATGCACTGGTAATTTAATTGGTTTGTGTATGTGAAATTACCTGAAGTCAAGTTGAAGAATAGAAGTGACCAAAAGAAAAAGCCCTCCCAGAGGAAGCCAAAGGATGATACAATGATGAAGCAATTAAGGAGGAAAAGAAAACCATAAGATGGAAAATGAAAGGCAAAAGGACAGCCGTGTGTGTCAAAGATTGCTGACATGTCAGAGAAGATGGGAATTGCTCTGAGGATTCACTGAAACATGGTAGTTAGAAAGTTTGACAGGCCCCTCTGATGCCTAAGGTGTAGAAACCCAGACTGGAGAAGGTTTAGGTGGATGTATAGGATTCCAATTTATGAATTTAAAGATTCAGTTTACTGACCTTAAGGCAAGAGGGAGATGGAACAGACAGAGATGCTGGAGAGACAAATGAAATCAGGAGTGGGACGGGAAGACTTAAAGCAGGAGGATGGAAAGAATGGTTTGTTATGCTTGCTTGTGACCTTTGGAAATTTATATTATGGTTTCTAGCAGGGGTCAGTGTAAAGAATACTGGTTACCACTGTCTTTGCCTGGTTCTGATTTGTGGTGTGACTGTAAAGTATCACACACAAACATACTTCAGTTATTTTCTTCATTCAGATCTCTGCCTGTGGGCTATTTTGTTTGTCTTCTCCTCGAAGTTTGCCACTGGTGTGATGATCAGTGCTTTACAGAGGAGGAAGCTTTAGAAACACAGAAATTAAAGATGGAAAATTCCTCTGTAAAAGTTCAACTAGCCCATTGTGCTTGGTAGGCCAAAGGATAAACACTGTGTTGTACTTATTTAAAATAAGGCAAGAAGTCTCCCACAGCAATTGCTCCACCAGGCAGTGGATATTACAGCCAAGCCATTGTAACAATACTCATCCTAATCTTTTTGCCTTGTTTCATCCTAGTTTCTCCCTCCTCACCAATGCTCTCACTTCTGTAAGTCATAATAGCTGTTCTCCCACAACTGTGTCTATTTTTTTGTAGCAGTATGTCCTACACACCGTGCACAGCTGTATTTGGTTCTTTCAGCTCACATGACAGGGTCTCTAAATCAACCCTCATCACTTCTGCTTTTTAAAAAAATTAATTTATGTTTGCTGATGTATTTTTGATGAGAAGATAGTCAAGATTGAATGCAGTATTCCAAAGGGTTTACACTTCACTACCAGTAACAGAGGCTTTTGTTATGGTTTCTGTTTATGAACTCTACTATCCCATTGTTTTCTTGTTTCTTTTTTTTTTTTTCCCTCCCATCATCTCAGATTATTGGCCTAATTTACTGTCTGCTCTCCAGCTATTTTAGGTCTCTCTCAGCATTACATTCTGAGAATTCATCTTCCCAATGAATTTGAATTTTTGAGCTGTGATTTGAATTGTTTTTTGACAGATATAGTAGTATAGCTGCACATTTTGCTGTGGAACTATGTTTCATTTCCTGAACATCATTTGTGCCAGAGTTTAGACTTGTAAAATTAACAGAATAGCATACCCCTGACCCCACAGTTTGGAGGCATTCCCTTCCCTTTCTATCCCCAAGCTTGAAACCATAAAAATGAACATTAAATGGCAACTAAAGAAAAAATTCATTTTTTAATTCTCTTTCAAAGAGTTGTTTAAGCTTCATGGCATCACTGATAGATGAAATTTTCTCACTACAGTCCCAAGATAAAGATGAATTGCATTGTTAAATAATTTCCAGTGTCACTGAGGATTACCAGACATGTCCTCCCTGTCTGAGATGTGATGGGAGGTTGCCGCTCCCAGTTTATCCCCATTTGTCTGCCCAGTGCTCCTTGCTAGAATCTGCAAGGCAACTTCAAAATAGCTATTGCCTAATCCTTTGTTGTCAAAATCATCCATTTTAGTTGAAGTAAATTTTTTTTTTGCTGGCCACTCCTCTCTGCCACACATTGGACAGATGGAGTAAATACCCTAGGACATGGAAATGGCAAGACATGTCTGTGGACAGGATAAGAATGAAATGTAGGTTGGTGACCTCTTATCCTGTTTCAGCTGCAACCCTCAGCTATTTGAAAATTAGTGCCAGAATCAGGAATGCTCATCAGAAATTATTTCTCTCCTCATTGCCCTCCTCACTACACTGTGTGTCTTTTCCCAGGACTCATTTCTGGGAAGCACATGATGCTGAGGACCTGTTGGGTCACAGAGCCAAAGCAAAGGCAATACATTGTGGGTTCATCTCATCATCAAGTGCATTATAAGCAAACCAATAAAAGGTCACAGCTGTTAGTCACAACTCTTGTGGTTAGGCTCTTATTGAACAGTAGCTGTGTGAGAGAGAGCAGGACATGTGTGTGCTCAGTCTTGCTATAGAGTGTGCTGCAGAGAGGATGTGTGGTGTTAAGGCAGAGTGTCAAAAACAAAATTAGGCTGTAACTATTTTTCACATACCCATTCATTACAGAAATGTCTGTAGCAACATTGTTGATGCTGTCAGTTTGCCTGATTTTCAGTTCTCTGAGATGATACTGTAGGACAAGGCCATAGAAGAGCCCATTCCTCTCACAGAAAGCACACACCAGTGCATTTGCGCCACACATTGTCTTTGGGGCAGAGAGCAAACACCTGGGAATTATCATTTCCCTGTGCAAGGCAAGGAGCTTTCTTTGAAAACTATGTTCTTCTCTTCTTTCTCAAACCACAGCTAAAAGGGGAAAAGGAGCAATTAATGGTGATTTTTCTCATCTGTCAACCTGAACATATGTCTTTTCTCTTCAGATCTCTTTCACTGCTACCTTATTCCACTTGGGCAAGCTGTAGGGCAGGATTTACCTTACCTAAGTTTGAAAGCTAGGTGTGTTTTGCATAGACTTAGATAGCTAAAGTTAGGTAAAACATAAGTCTTTTATCTCTTTCTGCTGGCCTAATATTTCTAGTTGTCTTTCTTGTCTGCTTTTGCCATATATTAAAGTCTTTCCAATACCTGTGCTCCTGCAAAACATAACTGGGGGCCCTCACTCTTAGTGACAAAGACTATTTTCTTTCCACAGAATCCTCACTTCTTCCTAATAAGGAAATCAAAGAGGACTTCCCCCTTCCTGCTGGTGTGGTGGCAGGGGTCTTTGCAGCTCTTTCCTTCCTCTTCTCCCACAAGTAGGAGTCCAGCCATTCATCAGGATGGTCACAGTAAGTCTATGTTGTGGCAACAATATTTCTCAGTGGTAGTCCTGAAGCTAGAACCACATGGGTATGGCAACGAGCTTTTCCCTCATAAACCTTATGCAGGAATTTGTCCCACACCTGAAATATATTGTCAAATTTTGATTCATAACCATGTGAGTTAAAATTTGGGTAAAGATGCCAGCTTGCGGAATGGTGTTTTGGGTTTTTTTAGAAAACCTGAGTTTCTCTCAGATGGAGCATGCCACCTGAAGAAATATAGTCAAGTCACCATTCTCTTCACCTGCAAATTCCTTAGTATCTTTGCTGGCCCATGGAGAACAGTTCAAGTACAATAAATCACATCCTTGCTTTGCAGTCGATCTACCCACAGTGCTGGTCACTTCCGAGCTGTACCATGAGTCACAGATGGAGATCGCCACTCAAACTCCACTTCAGCAATGCTGTCTCTGAAAATTAAGTTACTGTTGGCTTGAAAAGCAGGTGCAGAATGAGTGACAATATGCATTTTTACTTATTAGTAGATTAACAGATTTTATATGCTGCATAGGTATCAACTCCCACCATATCACACATGAGTCTGGGACAGGAAATATGTTTTTGTATGTGTTCATACAGCTTGCAGTAAAGTCTTGTCTGAGAGCCCCAGGTAGTGATTTTGTGTTCATAATAGTAAATCCTAACTAGTAGTAGCAATGGGCAGCAGGTAAGGTTCACAGTACCTCAGTGAGTCTTTGTTTTAAACATCTAGAGATACAAAAAAAGAGACATAAGAATACCTCCTACAAATGCATATGTCAGTTGTTCTTAGTTTACTATGGATATATACACAGCTTAAAAGTGTTAAAGGATCCCAGCATGAGCTAATGGATTAACCTACCAGTTTCAGAGTAGCATCAGCTTTTCTCATTCTGAGACCAGATACAACTCAGTTGTAAAGTTATTATCTGAATTCTCTTAACAGGGAGTGCATCAGGTTACCAAGCATTATCAGTATGGTGCATAATTCACAAAAAGCTCTTAAACAGTTTGAGAAAATTAGACTATTTTACCAATTTGATCTGTCTCCTTTAAACACTTGAAAGTCTCAAGTGTTTTCAATTAATGAGTAGCTCTCCAAAAGTCAGCGTAACTATTTGACTTACATGGTCTATGAGATTGCTCCCTGATTGCAGCTAATTGCGGCTTTTAATCTCTTTAAGGACCCCGAAGTACATGTGTTTTTTTTCAGCAGTTTCCTGTCTGATACCTGCTGCAAGCTGCGGCTGCCAGAGGAACCTTGAACCATGAGATCAAAATAAAAGAAACCCTGTCTTTAAACGGCACATCCCTTACCCCGTGCTACACGACCCCTTTCTTTGGCTGGGGGCGCCCCGAGCCGGGCCTGCGAGGAGCCGGCGGAGGTCCAGCATCTCCCGGCCGAGCCGGCGAGACCCCGGGCTGGGAGTACCCTGCGGGACCCGGGCCGGCCGCCCTTCCCCGGCAAGGGCCTCCCGAGCTCCTCCATCCTTTCCATTCCCTTTCTTTCGCTTAAGGTCGGAAGAATTTAAACTTCTTGACTCCGACGGTGTTGGAAACAATATAATTTAAAATTTTTTATTGTGTTTCTCTAGTTAGGCTCGGCTTGACTTTCCATTGGGGAAAGGAATTTTCTTTAGTTTTTTTTAAGAGATGTAGCATCACTCTACGGAGATGGGTTTAAGATACCAACAGACTGGGAGTAGCCCAGAGATACCCAGAAAGATAAAAGGCCATCAGCGGAACATCAGTGGCCAACTACGAACATCTACCCTCAGATGCCCCTCTGACGCCGCCTCTGGCAGAGTTGGAGACATCTGGTCCGGAAAGGACTGATAAGAAAATCGAAGAATGAACATCTAATTAACATCGGAGGCAAGTAGATTCAGACCCAATGGGAAACTGAATAATGGGGGTTGCTCAACTCTGGACCAATGAACTTTGAAACAGTGCATCGCTATGGGCTTTGATTGTATAAAGTTTGGGGGAAAATCCTGTAAAAACACGTGTGTTTGGAATATTTTCCTTGGCACATCCCGGCCAGAATATAAAGTAATGTCTGATCTTCTAACACCTCAAATACGGTGCTAGAGGGTTTTTATTTTCTTCCCGCTTTTCGGTGACGACGGGACGGGCTACCCCCGGGCAGAGCGGGCTGGGAGCCGGGGAAGGCAGGCGCGGCAGCCCCCGCTCCGCCCGGCCCGGCCGGCTCTTGTCTCGGCGGGGAGGAGCCAGCCCGGGGCAGGCTGTAGCAGCAAGGGCTGGCCGGTCGCCAGGAAGTGTAAAATCCTGGCCGGTGGGTGGCAAATTTCGCCAGATCGCGGCGAGGAGGCAGCGCGTCTGTCCGTCTGTCCGTGCGGCGGGCGCGGGCAGCGGGAGCCCGGCAGCCGGCCCCGGGTGAGTGCGAGCCGCGACCTCGGGTGCCGGCCCCGCTCGGCCGGGGGGGCTCGGGCGGCCCGGCCCGGCCGCCCTGCCCGCGGGGCAGCGGGGCCGGCGGCGATGCCGCTGGCGACGCGAAGGGGATGTTTACCGGGGGGCGGCTGCGGAAGGGAGCGGGCTGGGCCGGCTCCCCGCGCTCCGCGGTGCCTCCGGAGCGCAGCGCAGGCATGAGACCTGGGTAAGTTCTCCATTTAAAAATATTAAAAATAGACCCTCCGGCTCCATAGCGCTGCCGAGTGAGTCATTTCCAAACCAAATGTCTCAGTCTAACCCTTCCCCCCAGGAGACGCAATAATTCTGAAACCAGGGGTGGAGGGAAAGAGATTCTTCTCCCGTCTTTCTCTAAATAAATTGAATTAGCACTTAGAGGAGACAAAAGCCATGAGAGTAGCGGGCCACCTGTTTAAAAAAGTGAAGTGTAGCTCCATCCCTTTTTCTCTCCCCTGTACCTCTCCCCTGCTGATGCTGCCTATCTTTCCCCAACGTGCACTCGGAGCCTCTCTGCCCTAAGAATGTTTACAGCACTTTCTAGTTTCCTGGGCACAATCTACTTTCCAGTTCCTTCAACTGCCAAACACATTGCCTGCCACCGTCTTCTCCATGGGACATCAGCCACAGCCACACACCATTCCAGCAGGGACCCCAGTCAATGCAGCTCCTGGCTCTCTATGCTGAAAGAACAGTCTAAAGCACTGCTATTTTTTTCCGCCTTTTCCAGTCATATGATGATTTGTTCGTGTAAGTGAGCTGTCTTGACTAGAGGGATATTTTGTTTGTCAAAAACAAGTGCTGAGCGTATTTATAGGCAATGCTGCAACTTTGTGGTGTGAAAGATCTCTGCTATGCAGAACTCATCAGTACCTGGATCAGCATGCACTACCTGTTTCAATCTCGCATATAGTGCTGTATGTGCGTGCATATTTAATGTATATACCCATAGATCATATTTCATCATGAGGCAGTGTGCACAAAACACAGGAGCTGATATGCAGGTTAGGTATTTTTTTTTTCTAAAGCAGATCCACAGTCCAACTGTGCAGTAGCCCCTAACATTATAGCTCAAAATCAGAGGAGACAAGACATTATGGTCTACTAATGAACTGACTTTCCTGAAAACCCTCTAGCTGCAAGTAAAATCCGATCCTCTTACCTCTGTGAAGAGCTTTGTTAGCATTTTGACAACAAAAAATTACGTATAGAAAATCTGTGCAGTAAATTATGCCAGCTATTTTAAAGCCATGACAAGAATGTTAGGTTTGAGAACATGATCTGTGGTAGCAACCCAAAACTTAATGGCATCTCTGTGTAGGTAAGTGGAGAATTGTGATGTGAAAGGACTTGCATTCTTATTTTGCTGCTTTGATTCAGCTTCTCATGTTAAAGCTATTTATACTTTTTACAGCCAAGAGAGACCATTGTGAATTGACCTGTAATATAGGGTGCAGAGTACTGGGAGATTTCTGCAGAAGGCATGCAACTTTTCTTTTAGCTGTAACATAGAAGAGATTCATGAACTTAGGGGTGCTACCAAAGTACTGAACTAAAGAAAGAAAAGATTATTCTCTTGTGTTCCAAAACACAAGAAAAAGTAGACTTCAGATCCCAAGTAAATGCAAATTTCACAATAATCTAGGACAAGGTGTGCTCTTGATGCACAGTTCAAAGACAATGAATGGCATTCTAAGATACAACATCTGAGGGAGCAAAGTTCTTGGGCTTGTGTCAAAAAACATCTGCATTTTGGTGAAGCTAGGAAGAAACTTTTCCGGGGTGAATTTTTCTTGGTTGTCTGTGATGGGGGTGTCCTGAATCTCTGGCTGAAATAGCTGTCAGGTCAGGTATGGTGTGTTGCACTGGGCTCTACATGAATGGCACTGGCAAGTTGGTAGTGACAAGGGTGGACAGGAAAGTACAAGTGCACTCAAGCTCTTATGGGGAGTCTTTTTTGATATGTCAGCTTAATAGTAGTATTTCCTTTTGGCAGTTTTACAGCACGGTTAAGGTGACAGTTTCTCATTTGTCTTCCACCTTCATGATAAAATTCTTTGTAATTATTTTTATGCGGTGTGTTTATGGGTTGTCTGATATCGCCTGAAACTCTGATAAGACTTTCAACGTTCACTTTCAAAGTTCAGCTGGAACACAGGTAGTGTTTACTGAGTCCTTACACCCTTTTAGAAGAATTTCAATTCCTTACATTTCCAGCAACCGAAGACAGAATAGGTGAGATATTTAACCTTTTATCTGATGTAGCTTCTGTTCTTATGGACAGAGTGGAGGAATGGGACTGTAAAAAGTAGCAGACATGTAAGTACTAGAATTTTATCATTTTGTAACTCATATTCAGTAAGTGCAGCTTTCATGTAACTGTTTTAGGTGCCTGTAGTATTTGTGGATGTTTTTCCACCATAATGTATGGCCTTTTGTACTCATTGTTTCTGCTGATGTGAGTTCAAGCATAAATATACACTGACTAAATATGTGTTGGGTTCCAGGGCCTATTCAGAAGAGCATAACAACCTCTTTTTACTACACAAGATGAATTTAAATGCAACTCAGAGGATGGACTGAGGATTTTAGCAAAATCCCAGTTACACCAGAGCTGGCTGAGAATGGGCTGTGATGTATAAGCAGCTACTAAACTGCCATGTTTTGTTGCCCCAAGGTTAAAAATGTGGGGCATACTTAGGTTTTTAATAACAGCAACAATATTTTGAAAACAAAAAGCAAGCAAAAAGGAATAAGAATGAAGTGCAAGAAAGCACAAATATAATAGATTGTCATTCTAGTTGCGTCAGAGATAGTTCTTAAATAATTTCCGTTGCTGACTTAGTGTTTGATTTAAAGTATATCTTGCATGCTTTCTGATTAACATTCCTAGAAAATTAAACATGTCATTACATTTAGACTAATAATGACCTTTTTGCTTCTGAAACTGCATTTTTCTCTCACTCCATGCTTCTGCCTGGCATACAATCATAGAAACATAGAATGTTTTGGGTTAGAAGAGACCTTAAAGATCATCTAGTTCCAACCTCTAGCCATGGGCAAGGACACCTTGTACTAGACCAGGTTGCTCAGAGCCCCTTCCAACCTGGCCTTGAACAATTCCAGCTTCTCTAGGCAACCTGTTCCAGTGTTTCATCACCCTCACAGTACAAAATTTCTTCCTAATGTCTAGTCTAAACCTATTTTTTTTTTTTAAGTTTAAAGCTGTTCCCCCTTCACCTATCACCCTTGAAAGCAGTTCCTCAGCAGCTCTCTTGTAAGGCCTTCTTTAAGTACTGGAGGGTGCTCTAAGGTCTCCCAGGAGCCTTCTCTTCCCCAGGCTGAACACCCCCAACTCTCTCACCCTGTTTAGATGGGAATGGAACTCCACTCCTCTAATCATCTTGCTGGCCCTTGTCTGGACTCATTCCAACAGGTCCATGTCCTTATTGTGTTAGGGGCTCCAGAACTGGATGCAGCACTCCAGGTGGAGTCTCAAGAGAACAGACTAGAGAGGGACAATCACCCCGTTTACCTTCTGGCCACGCTGCTTTGGATGGAGCCCCGAATACAGTTGTCTTTCTGGGCTGCAGCTGCCCATTGCTGGGTCATGACAAGCTTCTTATTCATCAACACCCCCAAGACCTCCTCAGGTCTGCTCTCCATCCATTCTTGGCCCAGCCTGTATTTGTACTTGGGATTACTCTGACCCAGGTGCAGCACTGTGCACTTGGCCTTTTTGAACTTCTTGTTCAGGCCCTCAAACCTGTCAAGGGCCCTCTGGATGGCATCCCTTCTTTCCAGCGTGTCAACGGCACCACACAGCTTAGTGTCAGCAGCAGCCTTGCTGAGGGTGTGCTCAGTGCCGCTGTCTTTGTTACTGACAAAGGTGTTAAACAGTGCCCATACCAGAACTGACCACTGCTTTCCACTTGGATAAGGAGCCATTGACTGCAACTCCTTGAGTGTAACCACCCTTAAGAAAGCTTCTTGTGGCTTGCCTGTTCCTCTCTTGTGAATTCCCTTAGGAATTTGTTTGTGAATTTCACCACATTTGACCAAGGAAGGAAGGAAGGGTCTAAAAGGTCAAACGGTGCAAATGTTCAAAGTTTCTCTGAGATTTGTGAAAATATTTTTAGAGCCCATGCTGAAGGAATGGCTCTTTGTGGGTCTTACTGGTTCCCACACAGGTGAAATTCAGAAGGGAGAGCAATGCTAAGTTAGTTTCTGGGTTTGAAAGCATATTTGTCAATTCAGTCCAAAGGCCTTTTCTACACAAAGAGTTTGATAGCTTACTCATACTTGTGTCATTTAAATGATACATTCCTGGCCTGTTTTTCTCCAGTAGGGGTGCATTTACTAGGGCATCTGTTAAATGCCGGAATACTGCCAGTGGAAGGAAATAACTATGTGTGTATCATCTTTCTTGTTTTCATGTGTGTTTCCACTTAGTTGTATTTATTAAAAATCACCTGGTAATCAAGTGAGTTTAAGACTAGTTGTCTGGGAATAACATGGGCCACTGAACTGGGGGCCTGAGATCCTTGGAGTACTGCTTTGCTATTAAGTCAGCTGTGGCTTTTAGGGTGTTAACAGCTTGAGTAAAGCCTTGCTCTGGAATTGGAGACAAAGCAATGGTGATTTTACACTTTCTGTGTCTTGGTGGGTGAAATTCAAGAGGGATGCAGGTAAGTTTGTTGCTTAAAAGAATCTGTGCTAGTTGCTGTGGATTAAGATAGCCCTGCAGTGATCCATTTTGAAAGGATGGTTGCTCCAACTGTTATGGATACAACTTTATGGAATGCCTAAAATACCCTAAATCTCTCAGTTAGTCAGGAAATGGTGATAGATCTCCTCTTTCCCCCTTCTTATCCATTCCTCCTCTCTATTGGATTGGTTTCTTATTGTACCATAGAGGTAAGTGTATTTTTTCATTCTCAAACCAGTCTATCAGTTTTATTTATCTGAGCCCCTGCTATGTTTTTGCTTCTTGCCTTTCATAGCTAGGTTTTTTGTATAGTAAGGGGGATGCAATTTATTTCAACAAGATTAAATCATCTGTTAGTGCATCTAATTCAGGTTTGTCTCTACCTTCATTCTGGTCAGCTAAGTGATTCTGATGAGCTGTTCTCTTATTCTCACCCAAGCATGTCAGAGTGTTTTACAAACATATAATGCCTTTTAATAGTCATAAAAATTTTCTCAATTTTTTGAATTATGTGAGTCCTAGGAATTGAAAAATAACACAGAACATCTATGGTAGAAAACAAAATAACTTTGTTTTCTTAGATACTACTCCAATATAACAAAATATTTATTTTTCTGTGTGTTCTTTGCTGTGACTGGATCTCTTCAGTTCACACTGAACTGGCCTGATCCGTTACTACTGATTTCTTGCATTTTTTAATGAGTAATTGTACTATCATGTATATAGATGTGAAGTAGCAGTCTTACTTTGAACTGACTGTAAACTCCAAAGGGGTTGCAGGGGTCTCTCAATTACAGAGAAGGTTCTCAGATTGTGGGATATCCACAAAGGTTTTTTCTGCTCCTCATATATTTCCTCTCTTAAGCAGAGTTTTGCTTTGAGTTTCGGGCTTGATTTAACCTCAGAAGCTCAGAGCATAACTGAGTGGATACCACTGAATTTCTAAATAAATGGTTCTGTTATCAAAGCCAAGTTAGAGTTGTTTGTGAAGTTGTTTGAGATGTATTGTGAATAAAGGCATGATGTGGGTCAAATTGAAGGGGGAATATGCAAAAGACATGGAAGGAAAACAAGGATGCTGGTGTCTCTATTGTGGAGATGGGTGTGTACTAGGTAGATAAGGAAGGTGAGGTCTTGTTTTGGGTAGCCAATGTTTTGTGGCAGTAAAATCGTTGATTACATGATTGCATACCAGAGTGTGAACACCAAGAGGGTTGTTTTCCCCTATTTTATTGATGTCACTTTGATAACGTATTTAAGCTGTATAGTTAAAATCTGTCCATTTTAATTACAGATCTGTGGGGCCAGTAGAACACCTTAGAACTATTTATGGGGCATCAAGTTGCTGCCTTTGTGGTGGTAAAGCCAGAAAAAAAACCAGGACACCTTTCAGTATTGAATCAGCTTAGGAAGGGAGAGGTAAGGAGAGGTAGATCAAATTCATCCTTTTTCTCTCCAACTCTGTTGAATAATGTGAAAGCTTCATTAAAGCAGCTTAGAAGGATATTTTTGTTTGATGAATAGGATCCTGGCTACCAAGGTTGAAGACCAGGCTAAGTCACTTCACTGGCTTAGCAACTTTATTTCCTCAGCCAGAAAACTGAGCTAATTATTTTTACTGTTATTAGTATACCTCCAAGAGCTCTTGATGAAAGGAGTGATTTGCAGGACTGAGTTGGCCCAGCTGCCTGGGGCTGAGCCTCCCTGGGATCCCTCAGGGCTTTCCCATGGTGCAGAGGAGAAGGCAGGCTGCAGATGTGGGGCAGGCAGTCCGGCAACCCTGGCAGCAGAAACAAGTGCCATTAATTTATGGGTGGAAGAAACTGTCTTTTGACATTTGCAGCTTGAATCAATCCTGTTGACAAGACTGAAAGACCTAAAGGCTGGTCTTTCACTCTTCCATTTACCTCCTGAACTGGGAATATGTCTTAATATGGGCTGTGATCCTGGTGCTAGCATGAGCACCCCTGAAGATACACTTTTCCATATGTGAGGAGCTGCTTACAAGACAAAGTGTCACCACTTTTCCATGCTGCTTCAGGACTTGATTCAAACCATATTAAGATCATTATTTAGTTGGATTCCTATTGTTTTTGATGAGCTGTGGATTAAGCACTAAAATTTTCATGGGTCAGATAGCCAAAGCTGTGAAGGCATGAAAGGATGAAGGTGTAGGAAGGACTGCCTTGAGATTGGACCCTAGGCTGCCTCCAACATTTTTGACACTCTTGCTTTCAGTGGCTTCTGAGATATATCTGAGACACAGCTTCTGATCGTTGTTGACCAGAAATGACCTCTGCTAGTTAAAGAGAGTAAAAAGTAGGAGGCAAGATGATAAAACCATGTATAATTTGAAGAACTGAGCAATTGGGAGCTATAAGAGGAACTGAATGTGCCATTAATTTAGCAGTGGCAAATGCTGTCTGTGTTAGAATAGAAATTAAGTTCATGCAGGTGCATGTATAGTTGTGATGACCTATAAGACTCCAAGTTACAGGTTGTGGGCTGCTTTTCCACTTCTCAGTGTGGCTGCATAGCAAGTAAATGAGGGACTTTGTCAGAAACAGTGTCTTCGGATCTTGTCAGTTGAACTTGTATCAAGGATTTTGCCAATCACATACTTTGTTAAAGATTTATTGGGCTGGAAGGAGAATCAGCTAACAAGAATCTGGTTGGTTCTCTGCATACTTTTTGAGTCTGAGGCAGGATGGAACTGCTCATTAAGCATTGCAGACTTAGTACAGTGGAGCATTTTTCTACAGATTATGCTTCTTTCACTCTCAAAATGGTTACAAAATATTCAGGTGCATGTTGCAGTGTCCCATTTGTGTATTTTATGATCATAGGTCGTCAATGTCACAATTGCACAAAACATATAAAAGAGAAATATAAGAAAGTGTATCTTTTTCTTCATGAAGGGGCTATTTTCAAGACTAAAAATAATTAAATGGCAAAACATCAGTTATATAAGGATAACCCATCATTCTCTATTGCTCTGTTTCATTCTCCACTATTTCTTTCTTCCCTTGCCACCAGTTTTAAACTTACTTTTTGGCTTGTGGCTTTTTGGTGTGAATTTGTTGTTAAGTAATGTTGGTGAAATTTTTCTTCTGAGAAGCAAAGACAGTTATAGTTTTTTCTGCCATGTCACTTCCATTAGCTGCTGTTGCTCTGAGTTTTGCAGAGAAAACATTATAGGAATTTTAAAAGGTCTGTTCTGTTAAATCTCAGTTACCATGGGCCTTTTGTTTGTTTGGCCCAAGATTATCATGAAGATTCATAATTTGGAGAAATTGCTACCAGTTTTTAATTTGGGTTGTTCTTTCTTTAGGAGAGAGAGATCGAAGTAGGGGTAGTGCCTGATCTTGCTTTTCCTCCAGACAATCAGATGTATTATGGTCTGTTGGGAGGGAAAGGTCTATTCCTGAAATCATTTTATAATGATTTCTCTGTTGTTTTTCATGGCTAACAGAAAACAAATAATAAAAATGTCCTAGCTTCATGACTGTAATGTTTTTATAAATGTCTGTATTTATGTGTTTTGGAAGAGGATTTGTCTCGATGCTCAATTCTTTTCTTTAAAGATTCAGATTAATCCTAAAAGTGTTTACTCAGATGTGATTAATTACAAGTGGATGAAATTACATTGTTGTCAGATTGACTCATCGTGCTGCTTTGCTGCCTCAGTTGGGAACATTGACTTTCATCTCTGCAGAATTAGCTCCCTTGAAGACCTGAGTCTTACACAGATGACGTATCTGCCTTGTTAGAAGTCTAGAGGGTTTTGGTAGCTGGACTTTAAGATGATAATCAGGGATAAGGAAAACAAAAGGACTGAGGTGTAGGACATCTGGAAGGGAAGGAAGATCAAATTATTTACCTATCTCTCTGACTTAGTCATGACAAGTGTCTTGCCAAAAAAGATGTGCAGGATCACTAAGCAAGATGAGGAGAGTGGGGAATGTTTTAGGATATATCAGCTGGCAAACAGTTTGAAATCCCCTGATGCCATGTAAAGCATTATCCCAGCAGCTGGAGCACGTGGCAGTGAAAGATTATCTGGTGTGGCTGTATGTTTTATGTAGTCACTGCACTTCAGTCTCTAAGTCTTAATGTCTTTTATAATTGATGGAGAGAATGCTGTTTGGTGGCTGGAACATGCTGCATCCTGGTGTCTCCCATCATTCTATATAAAAGGGGAAAAGTAATTGCTCCTCTGTAAAGCTTTTTCTACTTCTGTGGTTACTAATAGGACTGTGATTATTAAAAGGAAGTTTTATTTTGTAGCCTTCTAAACCACTTTAATCATAGAAAGAAGAGACTGCAGATGTGGAGGAGTTTATACTGCAAGCCTCTAGGAGAACAGTGTCTCTTTCTGAGCATTTTTGCATAATTCCTTGAGAGTTTTCACAGCAAAATGAAAAGGAAAAATTTTCCTTGTTCAGCATTTTGCTAAATGCTGTTCATTCCCAATAGCTCAAATAGCCTGAATACCATGAGGGTTCTTACTAACCTATAACTATGTTAATGCCTTTCTTGCCATGGGGTAGTTTCTCCCAGTAAAAAGCCAAAAAATTGCACACTGCAGAATGCACACTGCAGATATTGCCAACAAACTGCTGCTGCAACCTCCTTGTGAAAATGAAGCATTGTTTACAAGGCTGCCTTGCTTTGGGGAAAACTTTCAGTGGAAGCTAGTTGCTGTGCAAGGAAAATCTGGTATGATTGAAGTGTTTGATTGGCTTCAAGTGCTTTGTTGTACCTTCAGTGCACAGGATCTGCCGAGATGTGACAAAAGTCACGTTGCTTTGAGCTTTATGGAACACTGAAAATGGTTAAAATGGGTTGTTCACATGGGGAGAGGATGGTCTTTCTCACAGACTTTGGCATTTCCAGTTCTGATAACATGAGGGTTAATTATGTTTGGATACCACTTACGGTTAGCCTGCCCTCAGAGTAACAGTTTGGTGTGCCTGTCACCTAATAGTTACTGGGTTTAGATAAGACAGGAGAGGTTTGTGTCTTTGAGTCCTGAAGAAATAAAAGTAAGGCTCTGAATCAGGTCCTAAATCTGAAGATACTGACTTGAATTCCTAATGAGATTCTAAAGTAAGGTTGACTTGACAGTAACACAGCAGTGCAGGCTGGGTTGGGGGAGGAAGAAGGGTGTCTTATCTGCTCTTCACAGGCAAGAGCTTGTTTTTATCTGACCTGGTGACTTTTAACAGAGATTAAGGAAAACGACATACATGTTTCAATGAGCTTAAGCACATTCCCTAGGTAAGAAGTGTTCAGGAAATTCATCATGGGGCCCAGTGTAATGCCACTGTTCTGCTGTGTTGAGTCAGCCTTGTAAATCCACAGCCCAAGCTCAGAAGAGACCTTCCTGATTGTGGTGTTTTACTGCTTGCACAGAACGGGTCAAAGAGTTTCCTACCCATACTTAAATTTATGTGTATTAAGGCACAGAGGTTGTTACATTGATCTACATTTCTGAATTTAAGCTTTCCCCCTGCAACTTAATATAATTCAAATGAATATAAATGCATTCTATAAAATGGTTTCGTTGTTGGGGAGAACAGGGCTTGTATGCATTTGTGGCACCTGAAATAGTGGTAAGACAAGGCTTGTGGGCTAGCACATCTTAACCACTACTTTCTAGCCCTGTTAAATGCCTACAAATTCTAAAAATTATGCTTGTATTGCATTTTGTACCTCTGAAAGTGAAAGGTGTCTCTGCCTGTGGCAGGGGGGTTGGAACCAGATGGTCTCGAAGGTCCCTTCCAACCCAAACGCTTCTGTGTTTTTATGTGTAAAGATGGTTAAGTGAGAACTTTTACAGTACTGCTGGGAGAAGCGAGCTGTCACTCATTCAGCTCCTCATGCTGTCAGCTTTGGAACTTCTATACAGACAAACATTGGCACGAGCTCTTGTTTTGCAACAGAAACAGCCACTATGCTTGGGCTTTGCTCACGGCCACCCTTTGGTCTGCTGTGAAAAGAACCTGCCTTGGCTCTCCGAGGTGCTGTAGCTCTTTCCCCTGGTGCTTTCTCATGTGGTTACAGTTGTCAATAGGGAAATTGTTGGCAGATTGAAAATGTGTGGGCAATGTCAGATGAACTGTTGCTGCAAAATGCACACAAAAGATCCTGCTGATTTGGTTGTACTAGTTTACGTTTAGTCTTGATGTCTAAAAGTTATTACTTTGTTTTAATTGTAACAGAGCAGCCAAAGAGTCAACAGATTGCTGCCCTTTCAAGCAACAGCAGTTAAGGCTAAGCTTATGTCACAAAAGACTGTCTGGGCTTTGACATCTCTGAAGACAGCCAGAAGGTGTCTTAAGACAGAAAAAAGGTGCACTTCTAGCTGTGTTCCAGTTCCACAGAGATCTCTGCAAACTGTGTTTAGCTTGTGAGGGTGCACTAGTGAAATTAGTGCAGATACATAGCATTTTTTTGTCTGACCATCTCTCTTATCACCTCGTGCTGAAGATATAGTAGAAAAGAGGTTTTGCTTTACATCTTTCATGTGCATTTCAGTTACACAACTTTTTTGTTTGTTTCTTTTCCCCTCTACTCTCCTGTCTCCCACATCTCATTCTCCAAACTGCCAACTGCATCTATTGCTTGTATTCATCTGAAGTGGGAGGATTTCAAAGTACAGAAGCTTTGCCAAAGTTTTTTTGTGGCTTTTATTCAAGCTCACTACTTCTATTTCTGTGGTTTACTTGGGGCTACATAGTCATCTACATGGAGATGATGATCAGAGTGGAAAATACGGGCATTTCGCAATTGGCCTAGCAATTACTTCTTGTGCTGTAGAAAAAACAGAAACATAAAAGTCCTGCTTATGCTCAAAATATCTGGTTGTCAGAACTCTTTTGAAGAAGCTCCTTATTATGTCCTTTTTTTAGTGAACTGATAACAAGTGGGTTTATTCCCTTGCACAACCCTTCTCAAAAGAAAGCACTCTGTTTGTCTGTTCATCTTTTTTGCCATTTTTCATCTTGTGTTCTTCTCTAGTGGAATAGTTTTCTCTTTCTCCAGTTACTACTATTTTATATACAGGCTGAATGGCTAACTAGATTTAAAGGTATTTGTAGAGTGCCTCTGGCAGAAGAGTTGAGGCATCTCTGTTCTTGCATCTCTGCTAATTGAAGTCAAAAGAGAGACCATCCTTGCATTTCTGACTGGCTGTGTCAGGTCATTGTTTAAGGGGCAAGATGGGAAATGGGGCTGTTGAAGAATTCTGGAATTCCAGAGTCTTCCCAAAGTTGCTGTTAATGACACAGGATATTTTCATCCCTCCCTTCTCTGCCTTACTCTTTTCCTTTCTCTTTGCGCTGTAGGACTGCCACAGTTCCTTCATCGTCATGCAGCGCATTTCACAGCCCGACACGGTGGGGAACTGCTAGTGCATGGCTGACTCATTGCCTTTGACTGAGTCCTTGGGCTTGAGACCTCATCCACATTGCTGAGATTGACGCTTGAACCTTCAAGAGAACAGACTTTCTGATGGTCCTGCTCCACTCCACCTGACCCTATGAAAGGAGGGTTCACCATAGCTCCATCACTTGCGCTCCAGTTCCACAAGATGGGCTCATTCAGAAGGCCTCGACCTCGCTTCATGAGCTCCCCTGTCCTCAGTGATCTGCCTCGGTTCCAGGCAGCCCGGCAGGCGATGCAGCTCAGCTCCAACTCTGCCTGGAACAGGTGAGGAGGACCCACCTGGCTCAGCTCTTCCCCTGCAGTGGCTCCTCAATGAGGGTCATGTGTATCTTATGCTTGTGCTTCACACCATGTATGACTGAGCTTGTCTGTTTATAAGCATGCAAGAATTTTTGGCATGCCTGAGCTTTGCTGGCATTGAAAGTACCTGTGGAGTTGAAAAATTTAGACCTAATAGTGTTCAGTTGGTTTTGACCAATGTTGTTCAGCGTTACTCTCTTGAAGTAAAACAGAATTACTTTTTTTTAACAGTTGTACCTTTAAATACTATTTAGGAAAATATATTCCTAGTCCTGTAATAGATGCCACTTTTCATGATTCACAGAGGCATTTGTTTGCATATTATGAAGCTTTTATCACAGTTAGGTTCCTCTGACAACTAAACTTGTGGCTTTTACCAGCATTTCCTATTGACACCTAAATCCTCTCTGCTGTGCATGTCATGCAGCAATGGCAACTGGAAAAACAGTGTGAAGGGTGAAGAGTGAGATGTCCTATGTCTTGATCTAATGGTTTGCTTCTACCAGAAGTGGGCATTCCCACCTTCCCTTCTGCCACCTGGCACCATCTCTGTGCTCTGCAGACCCTTCTTGCTTGCCGACCTAGGTCAGTTTACCAATGTCACACAGAAGTAACCTGGCAAAAACATGGCAGTTGTGTGCCATGATAGTGAGCTGAGATCTGTGAAGCATGCAGATGCTATAACTGGTGCACAGAAGGGAATGTCTATTAAGGGAATGACACGTCCCCTTGTTAGCCTTGGCAAGCCTTTAGACCTGATAAACCTTCTTGTCTGCTGTCACTTTATGACTTCCTCCGTGCTGGTGAGAGAATTAGAAGATACTCCGACAGCATCTTACAAGCATTAACAGGGCTTAAACTCATGTCTGACTGAGGTAATGCTGGCTGCAGAACATCTTCCAGTACAGCCAGGGTCTTGCCAGATACTGCAGCTTGGGTGGTTCCTACTAGGATCACTAGGATAATGCAGTGTGATGTATTTGGCAGGTATTACCAAAAACCTGTGTCTCCTCATAGCAACTAGCCTGCAACACAGAGCAAAGATCCCCTAAACAGTTGTGTTCAAGATATATCTGGCATGAGCAGTGTCCCTATAACAACTTCCCCTTGCTTACTTAACTAGGCAGAACTTCGTGCTGGTTCTGCTCTGTCTTCCAGGAGAGATGTAGGTAATTAAGAGTAATGTGAGAGAGTTCAAGGTGAGAAAGAGTGGAAGTATTTAAGGACAATTAGCTTCACCTGGTTATACCCACTCTGCTCTTTGTGTCTAACTCGCAGTGTGCTCTGTGGTACATCACACCAGTGGCTGTTATTCATGGATGTTGTCCTGTCTCATTTTGTTTTTTGGCAGCGTTCAAACAGCAGTGATAAATGTGTTCAAAGGGGGAGGCTTGCAGAACAATGAACTTTATACCCTTAATGAAAATATCAGGTAGGTCACTGAAATGCATGAAAATGTATTTTTGTTGCTGCTTGTTTGGTGTTTGCTTGGGTCTGTTCCCCTTCAGAACCACAGTTAGATATTGATGGGAGGAGAACGGATGAAAGCAAATTTAATCACAGCTTTGGAGTTTCTGGCTAACTTACTTCATTCTTACTATTGAGTGACTTGAATGGCATGGGATATTTGGATAATTTTTCTCCAACTTGTATGGATATATAGCTTTAATAAGGACAGGGAGTGTATTGACTTGGATTGTAAGATTTTTGTTCCTTCCCAGGAACTGTGCCTCTTTTGGATATGTTTTATACATAATAATATTGGCATCTCTTTTCTAAACCCAAACTTCTCAGAACTGTGGAGTGTTTAAAGCCGACCACAGCATTTCATTTAAAAGCTTAATATTCTCATGATAATTGCAGTGCAAAAACCTAAAAATATGAACCCTAAAGATAAAAAAATCTGAAAGCCTAGCTAACATTTTCTGTCACTGATACTAGTGATGGTTAAAAGTATCATTTTCTTTTAAAAGCAGGTTTCATGATTATCTGGGGTTTTGTTCTGATTAGCTGGAAAGTTTGATTAACAATAGATAGGACTGCAGAGTAGATAAAGAACCACTTATTCTTGCCTTGGTTCCAAGTGTTGGTAAGAGGAGTATTATCATGGCTCATAGATGTAGGTTCCTCCTCTTCTGTTTTTACCACTGCATGCACATGAATTTGTCAAGAGTGCTGTCATACATATCTCCAATACTTCTTTTAAATGCCCTTCCCCTCATCTCTATTGCATTTTTTCTGGGCTCCAAGATTCAAATGGCAATTTGAGCTAAGCATGTACTAAACAGCGGTCTAAACTACTCCTTTCCCTACTTTCAAAATAGATGCGGCTAACAAGGCGAGAGACTCTGTCCAATTTGGTCTAGTCCCAAACCAG
Organism: Pardalotus punctatus; assembly: GCA_013400915.1. NCBI lineage: Eukaryota > Metazoa > Chordata > Aves > Passeriformes > Pardalotidae > Pardalotus > Pardalotus punctatus. Next base: position 293,736 of record VZTX01002894.1, read on the forward strand.
AGAAGTTTAATATTCCATTTGAGAGTTGAGCAAGGGCAGCATCTTGTGCTTTAATGATATTTTAGTGTGTTCAGGTCAGAAGTCTTCAAGTTATGTTTAAGTACTTGGAGCGGGCTTAATTCTCCATGGGATGAGTATTTGTGGACATGAAAATAAAAACAGATGTCATAAGGCTTGGGAAATACCTTAAGCCCTAGCTTGTTAGCAGACTTGGGGAGTGGCTTTGTGACTTGCCTGCCTGGCTGTTGCCCATGGCAGTGGCTGCATCCTGCTTTTCCCCTGCAGTGCAACCAGGTGCTCCTTCCCCCCCTTCCAGGGAGGCAGTACACTGGGCAGAACTGCTGTGGGGTCTGGGCTTGGCCCCAGTGGCTGGACCATGCTCTGTTCATGGTGGTTACTGAAGTGAATGCAGACTGTCAAGAACCAGGTGAAGAACAGGAAATCCTTTATGAACTGTGTATGCTTTGAGAGCAGTGCTGATGGTGGGAGGGGAAAGGCCCTCTTCCACAGACATGCACTGCCAGGCTGTACTTGGAAGCACTCACCTTGAATTACATGATTAATGTTCCTGCAGGTGCCCTAAGCATTGGTTACATCTCCAAATGTCACTCTTTAAATAGACCATTTCACATCCAAGTAGCTCATAAACACCCATCTAAGGAGCAAAAGACAGGCCTCTGCATGTGTGTCTGTATGAACACCTGCAGCCTCACACCTGTGGTTCTTGATGTAGCTCCCAGCACAGGGTGAGCTCTGTGTGCACAAGGTGAATCTCTAGCTTGAAAACTGGAAAAAAGCCAGACCTCTCAGACAGACAACTCTTGTGTACCATTAGGTCGAGCTAGTTCATTTTACTTACTCATAGTTCTCCTCTTGGCACCTGGGTTGTAGTTAGAAAATGCAGTAAGAGACTCTCAGGTTCTGCACAGCGCTTTGTCCTTTGGCAGAGGGAAACACGGGACAGTTTTAAAGGAGGGAGGTAATGACAGGAATGGGAGATGAGCAGGTGGTAACATTTTGCTCTGGATTGCTGCCACCAAGTTTTTATGTTGCTGTGATTTGATACTATCTCACTGGCTATTTTTCTCTTTTTTTTACTGCTCTGAAAGTCAGTTGTCTAAGCGAGAGGAAAGGTAAGAAGTGCCTTCAGGAGATGGAATTTCTGGAAGCAGGAGGTGACCTGGCCATGCTTAGGAGGAGACCCCTCCCTTGGTTTTTTCTAAGGTGCAAGCCTCTGGTTGCTGGTCTTACCTGCATGAAGCCGCATCCTGCTGGGCTTGTCAGTCAGCTCGTGGAGAGCCTGCTGGATTTGGCTGAAGCCAGTGGAAAAGCTTCTGGCAAATGGGCCCCAAAGTCTTACCTGATCTATTGATCTCATAGAAGTAGAAATGTGCTTTGATTTGGGTGGATGAATATAAGCACTCTGAGAGAAAAAGAGGAAAGGAATGTTGGCATGCAAATAAATTTAGAAGCATTGCAAAATAGTTAAGGAGGAAGGTTACTAACAAATAATTTGACTTTGAGCACAGATTAGGTAAGGTGGTGTAGTTTGTTGGTAAAAGCCCAGCCTAAGAACTGCATGGTCCCTGATTCAAATGCTATTTTCAAGCATTCTTTGCTATACTTCACATGGTAAAAAGCAAAACTCTTAGAAAAGAAAAGAAAAGAAAACGCAATGTTTGGCACTGGAAAGTGTTGGGCAGCTTTTAAATTTTAGGCAGAATTTACTGCTACAGAATTTGTTCTCAGTCACTGAAAGCTGAAAGCGCAAAGACACTGAACTACGTAAGTTGTTTTACATGCTGCTTCTGATGTAAAACAATCCCGATTTTTATATTTTTGTTGAAATACAAGTACTTATTAGAATTTAAAACTTTTATCCCAGCCTGATTTAAAAGCAAACAGTTTTTATCAGAAATACTTCTTCAGAGTGGTTTTTGCCTGTATATATTTAAAACACCTCTTGTTAAATTTCTAGAATTTCTTCCTTGGTAAATATGCCTTCTTTTTAATTTTTTGAAATATGGTAGTTAAAATGTGGCTGCAGCTTCTGCTTAATTTCTCCTCTCCTTATTCTTACATTCTACTTCCAAGAGAAAAGGGAGTACAATATTAGGAGGATATACTATTTTCAGTGACATGGAAGGCACTTTTGTTGAAACAAAAAAGCAGAGAAAAATTACTGATTTCAGTCTAAAAGGCTTCGAATTTTCTCCCCAACTTTCTGTTCATTCAGGGACGTAAATTTTTTCTTTTTTTTTTTTTTAATTTTTTGCTTGTTCTAGGTTTATGGTTTATAATTAGAAGACTTCAGAGAATCTGTTTAATTCCTTTATAATTTGAGAATAGCCTTTGTGGACATTTGTAAAATATACAGCTAACTGTAAGAGAAACTAACAGTGGCCAAAATGACCCATTCACATGCATTCCTGTATCTTTGGTATGACTGGTAGTAAAGTGCAGATATGCCTGTAATAAATGACCAGCAGTGGCTGCTACTTCATGGCTCCATTCCTTCTGTCTACAGACGGCTGCTGAAGAGTGAACTTGGATCCTTCATCACAGATTACTTTCAGGTATTGCATGACTTGTTTGCTTTATTTTGAGGTTTGGTCTCTTCAGCTTTTTAGCTTATAGCAAAATTAGGATCCCTTTTTACATGCATGTAGCCTACAAGTTTCATTTTTGTTTTGCTACAGAAGATGATGGAGGTACTGGAGTTTTTAAATGTGGGCCATATAGCCTTGGGAGTAATTATTTTCATTGATGTATGTGCAGAATTAAGGATAATCTTCCTTTGCATTTAAGAAAGGCTGTTAGTAGCCTGCCAGGATCAAGGAGGAATTAACTTGAACTTTTTTAAGAAGATGGGATACCTTATCTTCAGTATAGAGAATTCAAAAGTAGGTTTTCTGCAGCAGGGGCCAGCAAAGGGGAAGAGACAAAGGCTGCCTGGAGGCAGGAGGGGGCAAAGAGAAGGAAGTTTCTATCAGCAGGAAATCAACCTAGGTACTGTTTGCCTTTTAGTCCGACAAACATTGATGCAGCTTCTGAAAAAGGAAAATGTGAAGGATGAGGGAAGACTTGAACAATCACAAAAATGAATAAGTGTTGCTCCCTTTTACTGATACTGTCCAGGTAGACAGAGGTTCACAAGTAACCACATGAAAGTCTACTGGATGATTTATAGAAGGCTCTGATGGCTTTCAGTGTTTTAATTTTTTCTGTGTAGTGTTGATTAAAAAAGAAAAAAACAAAGAGAGGCTGCTGGAAACAAGAGGGTTTTCTTCCCGTTGAGTAAGAGAGAGAGAGAGAGAAAATTTCTGTACTTTCTGAAGCAGCTGATGCTGCTGTGTGTGTGCTAACATCTTAAAAGAGGAAAAAGAAGACTAGTGTTTCCTATCAGATTACATGATTTATTTGATTACATGACTTTAAAAAATCCCCCTGCTGTGCTATCGAGTGAGAAGAAAACTCCTGCCCCAGGGGTAGTTGTTTCACTTCCTCAGCCCTTCTCTGCACAAGTTGTTTACTGCACAGAGGCAGCTGCTGAATGTCGCATGGCAGGACGTTTCCTAGATCCTGAGTGGGGTGGCAGCCACCAGCACTCACATATAATTTCTGGAGTGTTTTTGCTCGGTGTCCAAAGGAGTAACTTGGCAACTGTCAGACTTAGCCTGAGGTAAAACTCATGGTGCAGGCAAGTTGTGAGACAAACTGTGAGATAAAGGCTATTGTCGGAAGTGAGATTTTTCCCTCTGTAAGCTAAGATGCAGACTTATTTCTGATTTTAGACTAACAGCATATGGCCATGATAAAAGTTACCACTCCCTCCTGAATGTCTTTACTCAAAAATCCTAGGGCCATGGAGTGGGGAAAGACTGTTCACGTGCCGAAGATAGGCTGACAAGATTAGTTCATTTGTCTGTGAGTTCTGTTTCACTGCTGATGCCAGCTGATTTATGGTAGTACTGCTGCCACCAAGATGAGCAGAGTTGAATCAAGCTGCTGATTTGGCTGAAAAATAACCTTGAAAGAAAAAAAAAACAGAGTTTCCAACTACTTCCTTTGACGTATTGTGGTCATCACCTCTGACATGGGGGAGGTGCTGGGAGTGGGTCACCAGGATGCAGAGTGGAGTGGAAGTGCATCTTTTGGCAGTGGTTTCCTCCGACATCTGTTAAAGCCCACTGAAAGCTATCCCAAGAACCAAGTTTTCTGTCCTCTTGCATTGAAATGGACCCTGAAGAATATTCTCTCTTGTGTAGCCAAGCAGTTTTAAAAATCCTAGCAGCAATTAGAGCAACTAACTGGATCATGTAATATTTAGATGTGATAAACTGACTTGAATGTTTCCCATTTCTTATGCCATGGCACTTATAACAGGAGCCACTAAGAGCATGTTTAAAATCACATTTGTTTTAAAAGTTCAGGATTTTACGTTATGTAAATTTTATGCACTTACACATGCATGTTTTTTTATAGCCATTGAATATTTGAGACTAAATGGAACAGAGCTTTTATAGTGAGACAAAGCTACCTTTGTGATTGACTTGACTTGATTACTCATAAGTGCTTTTCATCAGCACTCATGCAAATTAACAGTTTTTAGCTCCTGAAATTGCTAAAGAAATGTTTAGGATATGGTTGGGGTTTATGCAGTCTTTTTCTGCTACCAAGCCATCATCATACCAGAGTTAATGAGTCTGTTTTGTCTTTGAAGGAGAAATAGAATTCCTGTATGGGCTGCAGTGCAAACTCAGATGTTTCATTCTGAAGGAAAGTTGTGTTTATAAATCTGCTGCTTTAGCAATCCTGCTGTATATACAACCCATCTCCTTGGATTGAAGCCTGAGTGTAAATGCCAGATAGTTGGGACTTGCAGTATTTGCTGCAGATCTGCCTTAAAGCAGTGCTTCATGCTCTAGGTTTTTCAGTACTGACTTTGCCCACAAACTGATTCAAGAGTTTGCTGCTGCTGGAAAGGGGCACCTTGCACCTACCTCTCTGCTCAATAACCCAGCCGGGCTCCGTTTGCCCTCCCTGCTGGGTTAGTTTGCTGGTGGTCAGCTGAACTGCAATAGGTGGAAATCTTATGACCATGGAAGGTAAGAGGCTGAGATTTGGAGGAACAGGCTGTACTGGCAATTGGAACTTCTCTGGTGTAGCTGTGTGATTTTTTTCAGATAAGCTCCCTTCATTTTCCTGCTGTCTGACCCTTGTGTTTGTGGAGAAAAAAATTTAAATATAAAACTAGCAAGTGTTGATAAATGATGCATTATCTGCCTGATTCTGCAAACCTGAAACAAAGTCTTTGGAAAGGATGAACTGTGTCTTCACTCTCTGTGGGCTTGTTAATCTTGAAACTCATGGGGGGCAAAATGGAAATGCATTTATGCATATTAACTCCAAACTGTCTCCTCCCAAGGCAAAGAGACCTGCTCCCTTCCCAGGCACTGTAACCTCTCCCAGAACCCACAGGCTGCAAATGCAGAAAGTCAAATGCCCAGAGCTGATGCCTGATGTCTACTCCCCGCACTGGCAGAGCTGGTAGGTGAGGAATGGCAAATGGACTGTATGTCCTCATCTAATCCAATGAGATCTTTGATGTCTTAAAACCGGAAGCAAAGCTGTTATATAATTTCCAGCCTGCTGCAGTGGAGAGACCCTGGAGGTGGCAAGTTCTGACTCAGAATTAGACCCAGCTTTCTGTTTGTATGCAAAGCTGCTGAAGCTGCAGTGTGCAAGCTCGCATATTGCTGGGGTGTCAAGCAAAGTCCAAGTAGCAAGAGGATAATGGATAGCTGAAAAGTAAGCGGTGTCAGTGATGAGGCAAGCCTGGATCCAAACCAAAATTGATTTTATCCTCTCCTTTAGAGCAGTCACAAGTGGTACTGTTGAACCTTCTGTGGTCAGAGTCCCTCTTGCTGTAGGTTCCCCAGCTGTGCAAGGCAGCTGCAGTGATAGGGGGAAACATGCACTCCTCCCTCTCCTGTGGCACCATAAAGCTTTTATTTAGGTCCCCACTGCATGTTTTTCTTGGGCTTCAGCCTTGAGAGATGACTCCAGCATCTCTCGTGATGCTTGCTCAATCCTTTGAAAGGCTGCTTTGTAAGGCCTAGCTAACAGCTGAAAAAGCCATATGGCTCCTTAGTCAAAGAAAAAAATATGGGGTGTGGGAGGTATCTTACCTTGATGCCAGGTTTCTATGTCTGCCTGTTTCACAGCACGGCAAAGAAATAGTTGTGGAGGCTATTTTAGTGACATTTACTGCTGGATACAGGCAGCACGAGCTCTTCTCTGGCCAAGTGCTCTCATGCCTGCTGCCAGGGGCTGCAGCAGCTCGGCTGCTGCACAAGGAACAAAATTTGCACTTGTGTGATCTGCAGAGCTCAGCTGTGTGTCTGCAATACCCTTTAGGGTCAGGCTGGTCTTTATTATTGTATTTGTCTCCTCATTGGCTGGGAACCTCTGATGCAGGTCTGCTAATTATTTCTGCTTCATCTGGCACTTTCTAGAGCAGCTTTTATGGAGCAGCTCCAGAGACTCCATAGCAACTGCCCAGCTCTGTTATCATGGATGGGGTCACCCAGCAGCTCAGCACTGCTTTCGAGCAGAGGACTTAGTCCCAGGTGGCAGCAAGGACACCTCCTTTCAGCCCCTGCTCACATGAGCTCTGTAGATGTGTGTGAATCCTTCCAAATGGTGCCCGGCTGCTCCCCTGCTCGAAGCGTGGTGTGGTCGGTGTGCCATGGCCTGGCTGAGCAGCACTCTCACCTGGAGCAGGGACTCACCAGTGTAGAGTCAGGGGACCTGGCTGGGGGGTTTTCCCGGAGCTGCTTCTTGCCTGGTTGTGGTCTAGATCATAGCAGTGTTGCCTACTTGGTCTGCCTGGTCTGCTCTCCTTCTTACTCTCCCTGACTCACTTTCATCTCTGTAAGAGTGTTTTCTTTTATCTGTTGTGAGCAAAACTGGCTCTACAAAGTGTCATTTTAGGATGTGATTTTGTATTTATCTTGCAATCTCTCCTCTATGTAGATTTGAAGTGATCTCTCTGCTTCTGTTAGTATTTCCCCTCTTGTTAGAGAAAAAAGAAAGGATGGGGGTGGGGGGTGCCCTAGCTATGAGATGCTGCAGGTCACACAAGTTTGTGTTTTGTAAAACACTGCTAAGAATTAGGTAGGTGCTTGTGTGCAGCTGGAAAAAACTTTGTAGAAAATACTTGCCAAGTAAGTTTGGGTGATGCTTTTTTCCTAAAATTAACATCAGATTATCCATAAAGCAGTGGCTATGTGGTTGGAGAGCCTGTAAAAGTGTTGTTTAGCACTAGAACACAAAGTCTCAGAAAAGGGGGCTGCATTTAAGAAATGCCGTAGTGGACTGAAAAAACCTGATTTTGTTCACCCAGTAAAATGAGGCAAATTATTTTGAGTATATTCTGGATCAGTTTACTTCTGTTTCAAGTTTGTTGTTTGATGAACTAGTATTAATTTGTTAATTTGACGGTGGCTTTTAAAAGGCATGCTGGCCATGTTAGGCTTGGAGACATGAACAGAAAGTAAAACTTGTCCATACTTTAATGGGTGTTTGTGTAAACCTTTTTCCCTCAAAGATAATGGCTTATGTTTCATTATCAGGAGAATTGATTTGTACCTTGCTATGCTGCAGACATGGCTTTCAGGCAAGATGTGAAGTTGCCTGTGATGGCTTGGACCACCTTGATGTTTTCTGTGGAGTTGCTGCCAAAGCTACTTAGCTGTTTTTCATCACCCTTCTGCTTGAATGTAGCACCCACAGCAGAGCAAGCTGTGCTGGTGGCAGGGCTGCCGCCCCAAAATCCTTCCTGTTGGTTCTGTCCAGAGGCTGTCACCACACCCATGCTGATGACAGTGAGCTTCTGACAGGCAGCATCTAATTTGCTTTCAGGCAAAATCAGATGGGTACCATTTTGCCCAGGGTGTAGTGGAAGCATGCACAGGAAAGGCCTGTGTAGCCCCCACTGGGAATGCCCAGCTCCTGACAAGGTGGAGGGAGGGTGGGAGAAGGTATTTGGCACTGCAGGCACTGCTGGTTTGAGAGAGGAGCCCCAGCTGTAGTGCTGGGGACAGCTTTAGCCTTCTAGGAAGATGGTGGGACTGGAGTTGCTCCATGAGGCAGGACAGGAATGGAGAAACTTGCCTCAATTTCTCTAACAGGGAAGGGAAAGAAGAAAGTATCTGTGCCAGAAAAAAGGAAGGAATTACCAGGAAGGTGTGTATGTTTATAAGGTTGTGTGTGCCTGTCTTCAAATTTTTTTTTACTCCCAATGATTTGAGCATGACTTACTTTAAAGAGTAGCAAACACATACATGTTGTGGGAGGATCTTTGCTGAGGAACAAATGAACAGTGATTATTTTAGCTTCAAATCCTGTCTTTAAAAACTTAGGGCATTTGAAAATTTATTGAAGAGCTTTCTCTTAGCTGCCCTTCTTAGTGGTGTATCCGAAACAGCTATTTTAGTTTTCTGCACTGAGAAAAGAGGTCAACCTGTGAGATTTCACAAGGTCACTTCTATGTGCTGCAAAACATCTCTCTCCAAATTTCTCAACTGGATGTACATGTGTTAACATGGGGTGTTAACTTGGGACTTTGTTTCTCTGCACAGCGGAGTAGCCGAGTAAGGGCAGGTTTGCACCCCCCACAATGAGCATATAGCATCCTGTGGTGTTCCAGCAGCAGGGGCAGGAAATCAGCCTGGGGAACCAGGAAAAGCTCATTTGGGGAGGGAATAACTGCCCCCCCAAGCTCTCTGTTCAGCTGTAACTGCAAACAGATGGAAGGTGGCTGCTGAACTTTTTCAAATAAATCTACCCTTCAAGCTTACTTGGTGTGAGTCTTTATCTGGTCTTGCTTCAAACAGAAGATTTATTTTTCCTCTTAGCTCCGTGCCTCTAGGTTGCCTCTGGCAGGCAGGGATGCAGCAGCAAAATGAGACTTGTAATCTAGACAAGGTCTGATACAGACCTCTGCGGCTGTAATGAGTACCTTCTATTGATTTGTCAGCAGGCCCTGTAGGGTTTGTTAATGACAATTTGCCTGTCTGGCTTGCTCTAAGGGATTAGTGCTTGGATTGAATCAATTTCTAAGCCTGTGATTTCTTGCAGAAAAGATGAGAAGTAACATTTCCAGATATTTTTAGATGGGAAGAAGGGAAATGAAGTGTGGTTGATTTTATTTGTTTTTTGAAGTCTCTTCCACAGGAAAAGGGAAAATCTGAGGGGAAAGGTGAAAAGTCTGCAGTAACTATGTGGACCTTTAGAGTAAGATTATGCATTCTCATTAGCACATGGAATTACTATAATACATTCATAGGAGCATTATAAATTCTTTACTACAGAGTAGTGATTAATATATCTGTTTTTTAATAGATATAACTGTGCTGCCCATTAATGTGTATAAATGTGTATTTTGGTTGCTGACATAGCTATAAAATAAAAAAAAAAATCCCTGGAAGTAGAAAACATCAATAATACTAACTTTTAGGCAAAGTATCTGGCAAATTGTATCCACACTGCTCAAGAGGCATATGTAAAATGAAATCTAATGTTCTAGTGCAGATAGAAAAAGAATTAATATTTCTTGAGAGAAACACAAGAAAATAATAAACTATTATTAATAAACTGAAAGCATTTGGAAGGATTAAAGTGCCATATCACTCCAACATTATCTATTGTTCAAGCAGAAAAAATATTTATAGTGTGAGTTTCACTTTTTTCCCCTTATGGTTTTTTTCATTACAGATTTCTTCCTCCCTCCTTTTTCATACTGTTGGTTTTTTCCTGGAAAGTTTTTTTGTTGTTGTCCAGAGCATGATATATGTAATCATTTATTTCTAATAAACAAATCAAAAATTTGAATGGACATCTCAACAACTTAATATTCTCCTCCAAAGCCCATATTTCTGCTAGAGATTATTCATAAAACAGTCACCTTCCATTCATTGCTAACATTTGGAAATGTTGCGGGTTTTTTTCATTGTGTCAACATACTTATCCAACTTGGTAATTCCTGTTGGCGTTGCCTGGGTGAGGAGTGTTTCCCAGCCTGAGAATGTCAGAGAGCAACGTTTTCTCCTTTTTATACCCTCCAGCAGTACCCCAACTTTGTGTTAGCTTCTTGTTGAAGGGAGGATGCAGAGGTGTGCTGCTCTCTTGTTCTCTCCTTGGAGCATCTCCCAGTCCTTATCTCAGCTCATGAGCCCTGTCTGTATTAACTTCTTTTTTCTCCTCTGCCCAGCTGCAGCAGGGGAGAGTGAGCAAGAAGATGCGCTGGGTACCTTGGTGTTTGGCCAGGGTCTAAACCACGACAGCACCATTCTTGTGTTTGGGAAAGTGGGAATAAAAAGGTAATCAGGCATTTAGATGTCCTGAATTGCAAACATACATATTGATAACTAGATCTCTCTGGTCCATGGAAGTCTATCTAGAAAGACCAGGTCCTGCCAGTTCTTCTGCAGCTTGACACTGCATACTGAAATGATCCAACTGCTCAATGCAAAAGAAATGTCCTCATGGAAGGACAGTAAGTAGGAATGGAGAAATGGATGTTAGGGAACTGAACTTGGCCTACTGTGCAGTTGGCCAAGCAATGAGCAAATGCAGAAAGAAGAGTGTGGGACATTTTTATAGCATTTGACTCTTTGATCACCTCCATCATGTAATTGAGGCATAGCTTATGTGGCTGCACTGTTATGGTAAGGACCATTTATTTTCTTGACTCCGTCCCTGTGACCCTTCCCGTTTCTGGGAGGTGTTTCAACTGCTGTGTCTGTTGAATTATCATGTCTAGCTGAACAAGAGGGGTTAAGGAATGTCTAGCACTCACTCACACTGAGACCAGTGCTGGAAGAAGTTACAACAACATGACTAATCTTAAGGTAAATGCATGCAAAATGGATAGCATGTGACAAAAATGTATTCTTACATGTTTATTATAAATAAAGGCAAATGCATATCTCTCTTTTCCCTTGGCAGAACCAGCTCCTTGCGAAAGGCTTGCTGTTTATTGAGGAGAAGGTCAAGCTGTGTGAAGGTAAGTAGAGTAAGAAACCTGTTTTGGAAGGGAGCTCTGCTTTGATGTTTGGTCAGATGAGATGATTTGCATGTCTGGAAAGCATAGAGCCCTTTCTGGTGCTGTCTTAGGGTGTCACACAACCCCTGGGGAGCCCTTGCGAAGCTGAAGAGAGGGTGGGCTGTTTGAACAGCCACAGAGCCGCAATGCTCCCACCGGCCGTAACTGCATCACAAAAGCAAGAACATGGGTCTTGTGTGGCAGCTGAACCTGGGCCCAAAGCAGTTCTGTTCTGGACACAGATCCTGTTGCAAAACTGCTTGGAACTGCCTTCTGCCTTTTATTTCTCAATGTGATTTGCAGCTTGATGTAAGCACATGCTTTTGAGAGCTGTCAAGCTTTGTGTAAATTTAAAGAAAAAAAGAGTCCTTTGGGTGAGAATGAAATCCTTCAGGAAAGAAGTTGGTCACACATTGTGCTCAAACTGCAGAGCCTGTGGACCAAGGTGAGTGTGGTGTGGCCACTCAGTATTGGATGTGTGGGGAGTTGGTCACATTTAGTAACTGTTTGTTCAAGCGAAGCCAGCACGTCTTTATTCAAAACCAAGCTGCTGTTTGGTTTGACCCAGTTTTGTAGCCTGCAGGGAAGATCTCTTGCAAATCACCACTGTGTTATATGTGGGTCATTAAATGCCAATAGATGCTTATAATCTCACGTCATTGCTGGTCCTGGCTTCCTCTGCACCATTCTTCACTAAGTGACTTCACCCAGCTGGCAGGCTGTAGGATTTGGGCCCCAGAGGAGTTAAGGGGTTGCCAGGCTCCTGCTTGGTGTGTGCTTCTTTGGCATTCACCCAGTGAGGGAGGAAAAAAAGGCAGACCTCCTGCGTTTTCCAAAATGTGTGTACCTGCTCTGCCACTGTCAGCTCTTCAGAATGAATGCTGCACAGCTTACCAGAGACTTCTGTATTCATATAAAACTATTCCAGTATCTGCCTTAGCACTATGAAAATTGAGTTTGAGTCTGTAATAAGCTGAGAGCTGCCCAAGAATATTTTGCAGATGCTCAAGTAGTTTGGGTCAGATAAAGTTTCTCAGGCAGATAGCAAAACCCTGCATGCCTCATTTTTCTGTCCCTAGTTTGAAGTGACACTGGAGCCACTCTGCCTGTGCAGGCTGGCATCACTGCAGGAGATGACTCCCGGGCACCTCTCTGTCACAATGTGTGGGCTTGGTGCAGATCTTGTGGTCACAGCAATGAAGATTTCTTGTGCATACTTCTGGTGAGCTCTGTCTTCCTGGAAAGCTTATACTGCCCCAGCACTCAGACAGTGTCTGCAGGGCACGGCAATGTTTTATCTGTGTCTATTTCTTAATCACAGCCTCTAACTTTAACATGGTTTTTCTTTATACAGTCTGTCAGAATCTCTTTCAATGCCTGAGGATTTATGATTTCTTGAAGAAACAAACTTCCCCTTCAGAAGGAGAAGTGATCTCTGACATTTCATTCCATCTCCACACAGCAAAGCATTGCAGTCCTGGGGAGGAGGCAGAGGAGGGAAAAATTGAAACATTCAATTAGTCTGTTTCCTGTTGTCTTTTTTGCTTACACTTGGCTGTTGCTGGTAATGGGTAGCTGTTTGGGGGTGTTGGGTAGGTTCTTGTCTGTCTGCAGTTCCAGTTTTGAAGCCAGAGTCATACCTGACGCAGTGAAGCATCTCTTTGAACCTTCCTGTGGTTTTTAGTCGGCTGGCTCTCTGCTCAAAGGGAAATGTCTGCAGGATCTAGTCCTGCTGGCTCTCTGCTCTCTGTCTGTGTCCTAAGCAGCACAACCCATGGGCAAGCACTGAAAGTCTCTGTGGAGGTCTGCAGATGAGGAAAGCACTTCAGTACAGAGTGATAAGGCTCCTTTGAGTTGCAATTTTATATGTATTCCAGTTCCTCATGTAGGGCCTTTAGTGACCTTGAGGCTGAACCTTCAAACCTGTCTTGAGTGGCCGTCTTCCTTTACTGCTTCTTGAGTCTTGAGCGCTTGTGAGCTCCAGCTGAGGCTCTGTGGGAGGTATCCTGGAAAATTCTTTAGTCAGAAATTTGTGGTCTTAAACCCGAGTCTGTATTTGCACCTGAGATTTCCAGGGATGTATCTAAAATTTGAAATAAATATTGCAAACCTTTAGCTAAAAAACCTAGAGGCTTTGGGTCCAAATGCTGAGGTGTACACAGCTCTGTTAGTCAAACCTATGAGCATAATTTGATCACAGTTGTATTCCTGTTATGGGAATCCCAAAATGCATGACTTTGTCTGCCTTCATTTTATTACCCGGGTAGTTTGGGGATGTTCATTTGAGTTGGAGTCATGTAAGGGGTGGCCACAAGTGGATTTCATTTGGGAAACCTTCACAAATGCCACATTTGTGGCTTTGTCAGGATTCCTGACAGGTACCTGACTGCTGCTTAGTCCTGAGTGGGTGCTGGAGGGGGCTCAGCTCTTCTAAATGCTTCCCTGACTCAGTTGCAGGATGATGTGGTGGATCAGCTGATTCTGGCTGTGCCCTACTGGCTTTCAGATTGAGCTGTTTATGCGTGGCCTCTTCCTTGCTAGTCAAGCATGTTAACTGTGAGCTGTGCAACTGCACAGTCCTCTGCTGTGGAGTTAAAGCCTCTGGTCGAAGAGGGATTTCATTCTTTTGTTGGAATTGGTTTCATGTTTTGCACATGTCTTCTTTTCACTGACAGAGCAATTCATGGTCACAGCCTTTTGTCTCTATCACTTAAGGTGAAGCTTAGCTGGGTGATGTCCAGTTTTGGGCAGAAACTACTAAAGGGAAGTCTTTCTTATTTGGGGGAATTAAAGAGTACTTAGAAAATCCAACTTGCTTTTAGTGTCCCTGTTGCTAAAACTCTTGCTCCCAATCTCTGTTTCTGTAGGTGAGGATCGCATTGATGTCCTGTCTGAAATCTGGGATCACTATTTTACAGAGACTCTTCCTACACTCCAGGCAATATTCTATCCAGTTCAGGTAATCTTTATTACAATTCAGTCAGATGAAGCAATGTAACTGCAATGCCTGCTAATGGCAAGTGGAAACTTCTCTGCCAGCAGCACTTTTTGGCCAGTGGCTAAATATATGTCAAAACCTTTAAATCTGGGAGGAAGTAGACTTTATCCAAGTATTAACTGTAAGAAGGACTGCTAAAATCTACTGAACAAGCATGGTGTTTTGGGCTGAATTTATTCCCAATTGTCTACTCTCTATGCTTAGCTAAGCTTGCACACTGAAACTGTTGGTGTGTACCTTGTCTGGACTAAAGTCCTTGGCTATTTGTATTTATAGTTCCTCTTTTTTAAGTGGCTAGGACTGTCAGTGCAGGTGGCAACACTGACAGCTTGTCTTAGAAGTATAAATCTGAGGACTAGATCAGGAGAAAATGTGTTTTAACTCACCCTAATGACTTTTGAAGGGTTTATATCCCATTTGTGCCTTTGGGAAATCCTCAGTTGGGTTTTTTTAAGCTTTACTAAAGGGACATGTGAGTCTATGGGTAGAGGATGAATGAACACTTTATGTAAGACCATTTTATTTTGGGTATTTTGAAAGCTGAGTATCCCTCAGAAGCGTTGAGTTGTATAATTTTTTAATGTAGTTTTAGTCAGGGTTTCCATATGAGCAGTCTAATTACCTCCCCAGCCTATTTTGAACTTTTCTGCCACCAGAGGAAAAGAAAAACGTACCTCATGTAGAGAATGACGTTCTTGGAAATGCTAGCCTCCTCCCCTTGACTTTTTCCTCTTCCAGAAGACATTATTTCCAGAGCCTTTTAAAATTATTTTTCCCTTGTATTGTTTGAAAGGCAGCAGATAAAGCTCAAAGCTTGCCCTTTTCTTCTAATCCCATTAAAGTTGGCATTTCCTAAAAGAGTAAGGACTTCTACAAAGACAGACACTAACCTTTCTACTGTGTTTATTTTTGTTCTTTCCTTGCTGCAGATGCTTAAAGGTAGGTGTTTGACAGGTAAAACTGTGCAACTATAATACTTTCCCATTCTCTTCTTTTCCAACTTACTCTCAGTGAGGGAGTGACCTATTTAAGCAGGGGGTTGCCTGCACTGCAGCTACCTGTATACTGTGGAAACAGTTGAGCTGACTGTGTGCCATACCTATTGATGCTAATAATTCTGCCACTTAGCAGAAAAATCTACTCCCCTGCAATTAAATGTCTCTGTGAAATGGGACAGAAGTTACATCACTGTGGGTACAGCTTTTGGAAGCAACTTGGTCGTAGTGGTGAAAGTGTAACTATGGGATGTTGAGATTCTTTGAAAGCACATTTTTTTTACTGTACTTGTCACAATATCTGAGTCACTCAAAATATATCATCAGAGCTGTAAAGTTTGGGAAGCATTGCCACTTTCTGGATGAGGTACTGAAAGGTGACATGATATTTAAAGCTTTGTAGGCGCCTAAGTACTACACAGACATATGGATTAAGTTGCCTAAATACACCCAAGAATTTGACTCGGAATAAACTGTACTAGGCTACCACAGAGAGAGTTGCTGGTGCAGCAAGAAATAAAAATTGCTTGTGTGCCAGGCCAGTGTCCTAATAACAAGATTGGACTTTTCCTAGAAATAGGGAACTGTATGTAACCATCTATACATTGAGCTCTCCTCATGTTGTGACACATCAAGCGAGTGTCTTCCATCATGCTGCAGTTCTTTGTACACTGCCCTGGTAGGTAGGAAAGTCAGTTTGCTGCTGATTCCCCATCCTTTCCTGTGAAGATCAGCAGGATTATTTAAGTTGTGCTCTTCTGTAATGCCAGCAACTGCCCATTCAGAATGAAACAAAGTCAGCCACATGTGTGAGAGTATATTTCCAAAGGTAGTAACTTGCACTAGCTTCCTATCTCAGCTAAGTTTAACCCCAAGGTGCATAGCTGTTGCAGAAATATGACCTTTAAGCAGCCAAGTTGGTTAAATTGCTGTACAGAGGGAAACTATGTAAACAGGTCACTGGCTTTTATATGGTTGCAGCTGTTGATGTGACTATTGGTGTGGAAAATAGAATAGCAAGTCTTGTTTTGCTTGGCACAGAAACATGTTTGCATTTTGAAACGGGGTATGAAGTTAATGGGACTAAACTGCTTGATATAAATAAAAAGTTTGCAGCTGCTGAAATATAGTTCCAAGGTAGGTACTAGTCTTTCCTACACCTTCTTTTCCTACACAGTGATGGGTTAAAACAGCAAACTGCTTTTACTATGACCAAGCTTCCCTCTACACTATTGGTCTTAATTCCTATTTACATATATAATGCTGTTAATTATGACATGAAATCTGTTATGAATTAATGATTAACTGCTCTTAATTCCTTCCAGCTAAGTATTTGCTATGTTGAGTGTGTTATGGAGATCATAAAATGATCCCCAAACAGACCATGGGGCAGAGACTAACATACAGAGAAGAACAAGGCAAAGTTTTCAGGCTGGAAAGTGCTGGGCAGGGCTGGGAGGAAAATTTTGTTATTAGTTGTAGTGGGGAAGAGAAAGTTGTGCAGACACTAAACACAGCAGAAGGAAAGGTGTTTACAGCAGAATGCCAAATGAAGTTTGACTGTGTTTAAATACGCTGAGAAATATTGTATCATGTGTTAAGCCTGCTCACTTGTGTTGTTCATGTAGAATAGTAACTGGAAGGACATGGAATGCCTTGCAGAAGATATTAAAGCTGTTGCTTTTTAAGATGATGTTTGGTTCAAATACTCTGGCTAGCTTTGCTCCAGCCCAAATCCTAAAATCTGTAATGAACTAACTTGTAGATTTTTGTCATATCAGCAAGGTCTAAAGCGCAGATGTTGAGCAAAAAGAGGGTACAATATAGATCAGAGGTAGGTTAGTGAAGAAATATTCTGTAACAGCTTTGTTCTCTACCAAACCTTCTCTGGTTTCTCAGCCCCAAGTGCCAGAAGCACAAGCTGTATCCAGCCTGGGCTCTTTGTGAACAAATTGCATGGCAAGTGGGTTTTATGAATACGTACATAGTCATGTGGTGAACTACAGGCTCATTTCTGGCTTCACTCCAAACCTAGTGGTTCCACAGATGAGGTGATGCCCATTTCAGAATTTGTGTGAGACTAGGAGGGAAGAAATTAAAGAGGACCATGAATCCTCAACCTGAATCACTGAGGGGTGTTTTGCCACAGCAGCAATGGGCAGAATAGGTCCTCCTGTCTGTGTTGGTGTGATGCTCACAGATCCCTTTATCAGCTCTTGATTTTGACTTCTTTGTTTTTTTAGGGTCAGGAGTTGACTATCCGTCAGATTGCTCTTCTTGGCTTCAGAGACTTGGTCTTGCTAAAAGTAAAGTTGGAAGAAATTCTTCCCCTGGCCCGGACAAAACTTCCAGCTTCCATTGTCCAGATGCTGTTAATTCTGCAGGTGAGAAGCCTCTGCTCTTCTTTGTCTGACTCCACTTGGGTATCTTGGCCTTGTAGAACTTGTACAAACACTGGAAGGAAAGTGGGGAGGGTAGAGGGTGTGATGAAGGGGATGTGATGTGTGCTTTTTTGGGAGTGGTCAGTGTTAAAATGAGAGCTGAATTTGGATGTCCTGAGCTTTCCGGGGAACAGGTAAAGATGTTGCCTTGAAAGAGCCTGGTGTTTATATTTTTTTTGGTACATCTCCTCCACATCTAGGAACAGTCTCAGGACTCTTTTTTTTTTTCACATATATTTTCATCTTCTACCTTTTCTGAATGCCTGTTTGTGCCCTAGTTGTCTTGATTTCTCAGCTTTGCAAGGATAGGGCAAGTCTCCATCACAGCAGATAGTGGAATTTGCTTTTGGATGCTCAACACCAGTTCCTTGGCTGGCTGGGATGCTAAGAAATACCTTTTGGCAGCAGGCAAAATGCTGTACATCTTTCAAAGGCCTCTCCCAAGAGACCCAGAGCATCCATGGTAACTATCCTCTTTATCCAGATCTCAAAAGAATACTTTCCAAGCATGCCAAATACAGCTATTTTTTGTTTGTTTGTTTTTTTTTTTAATGTTGCCCAGCCTGACGGTCCTGGAAAATGCCATATTATATGCTAGGGCTCATAGAGTCATCGAATGTTTTGGGTTGGAAGGGATCTTAAAGATCATCTAGTTTCAATCCCTATTCTACTAGATCAGGTTTTTCAGAGCTCCATCCAGCTGCTGAACCCTGTGCAGGACTTCTCATTTGACCTTGATTATCATGAGGCTTACACAGGCCCAGCTCTCGAGCCTGTCAAAGTCCCTCTGGGTGGCATCCCTTATATTCAGTGTGCCAGCTGCACCACACAGCCTGGTGGCTTTTATTTCTTCTCCAGTATATAATGAGTGTCTGAGAATGAAACTTTCTGAAGCACAACCAAAATTGAAAAGTGGCTATGCTGGTAGCTCTGTATGAGTTCTCACTGTTCTGATGTTCCAGTGACCCAGACTGGAACAGCAGGTGATACTAAAGTGCTACCTCAATATCTCTGAAATATTATTTTAATGCAAGAATCTTGAGAGCAAAGAGGATCTCAAAGCAACACATTTGAGGAAAAAAGCTTATTGAGGCTTTGCAGGAAGTTAAGTCTGAACGGTTTCTGAATTACTGTTAAATTGGTTGGTGTTATCTACCATCTTCACAGCTGTAAGCTGAACCACAGAGGGTGCTTTGCCTGCAGTCCTGCCTAGCAAAAGAGCAGTGCTTTGCCCAAGGCGTGTTAAGGCTTTTCTACACAGAGACGTTTTCTGGTAGAACCGCCCTGGTGTAATTACATCGCTGTAGTACACTGTGCACATCCTTGGTGTTAGCACACCTTGTACCTTCCTGTCACTGGGTTAGAAAAAAGAACTGTCTGCTCAATGTCCATAGGGCGTGACTGTAACTTGAACAAGGAGATTGACCTGAAAGGCACCCAAACCTCCATCAAGGCCAAAAGCTCTACTGATACACTTGGGATGTTCCAGTACAGAGACAACTGACAGAACCCGGTCTTTACTCAAAAACCTTTTAAGGGTAATGTTGACTTTTTGTGTTTGATTTTCAGAGTGTTCATGAGCCTACTGGCCCCACTGAGGGCTACCTACAGCTGGAAGAACTGGTCAAGCAGGTGGTATCACCATTCTTAGGTTTGTGTGAGGATCACAGCTCTGCTGGTAGCACCTGCTTGCTTGGTAAGACATGCACATTGTACTGAAGCTGTTATTGGGTACACAGGTTGGGTAATGGGAGGCATTTGTGCTGGAAAAGGAAACAGTACATGACTCTGTGAAAGACAGAAACCAAAGGCTAAAACACCCTTGAGAAGGTCCTGATTAATGTTTCTGAATGTAGATTTTTGTGACAGGCTTTTTCTTTTCCATGACCTAGTAAACTATTAGTGCTGCGTCACTACACACGCCCCCACCTCCACACACCCACAAAATCTCCCCTCTCTGGAGATGGACTGGATTTTAAAAGCCTCTGGTCCATGTCTGGTGTGCTGCTCTCACTGCAGTGAGAGACTGTACCTGGTCCTTTGCTGCCTGCTCTCTGTCACGGCTTGCTGGCCTGCTTCAGCTGCTCTGTCAACCAGCCTTTGTGAACAGCAGAACTATTGCATATTAATTCTGAGGGATGATGGGGATTCTGCATGGAGACTTCCTTCCCTCTGAGGATTCTGTTAAAAAAACCCAAAATTCTATGTTTAAAGTATGGATAAACGTGTCTAAGTGAGAGAACAGGCACCTCACTTCAGGAAGAGCATGCTTATTCTGGGAAACTTTCACGTGTGATCCAGGAGCTCTGCTTACACATGTGTCCAGCCAGAAGAGATTGACTAGCTAATGGGCATAGTGTTACTGATTTGATAGTCAAGAAGATTTAAATGGAACAAGTGAAGAAAGCTCCGGTCTCCCTCGTTTTTGTAAGCTTTAACCTTTGCTTCAATGCAAAATCGTAGTGAGAGACCCACAACATGCTTTGTACTACACTTTGGCAGCATTTGGGAAAAGGTGGTCTTGTGACAGAAGAACTTATCAGGACTCAGACAATCTGTGCCTCTAATAAAGTCATTGCATTGCTTTAGGAAAACTGTGGCTGAGGATTTTTGTTCTTGTGGTTGCTGGGCAATCAGATATCTTTTATGCAAGTAAACATATGCAAGTACATTTTTTTTTGTATTTGCAGACCTGATCTTCAGGCTCAATCTGGACCAAAATCCCCTATAAAAGCTGGAGTTTGACAAATTTGGTTGCTTTGCTGTTTATGGACATTTACATGCTGCTGGGATAATTTGAAAGGTAACTGCCTGACCTGTACTGAAGTTTCTAGCTATTCTGGATTTCTGCCAGCTGAACAAGGCATTTGTGCCATTAAAAAAAACAACCAATTCACACAAATTTGCCTTGTTAAGTTTATATGCTGTAAAATCATTGAATTTACTTTGATTTTAGCTGTAATTTATTTGTGTGCATTTTGGCAGCCTTTTGCCCCTTCTCCACCCTATGCTGAGCATGAGGAAAGAAGGATCTTCTGTTTGCAGTATAAAACATGGACAGCAAAACAGGGCACTTTTCTGCAAAGTATCTTGGTATTTTCAAAGTGCTGCTGTGGAGGTGGTTTCTTTTCCTTCACTTCCACTTCTAATCAAACTTCTTTCTCTTCCTCTCTCCCTCTTTCAGTCACCTTTTTGCTTTCTCAGAACCAGTTTCTTCTCTCACTAGGCAGCCTGTAATGATGATGAAGCCCAGTAGGTTCCCTGTAGTAGCTTTTTGGAAGTGCTCTGTTGGGCTTTGGGTGTGCTTGCATTCTCCACAGCTGCTCTGGAGACCAAACTGCTCTCTGGACTGGAGCCTTCAGGATAAATGAGTGTTGAGAAATGTGACTTAAGGTATCTGATCCCAGCTGTGAGTACACATAAGGCTTCAGTCTGCAAGGCCGCTGTATCTGGAGTTGACTTAAAGTGAGAGAGGAGTGCAGCAGGGATAGGTGTGAAAAGGGACAGGACTACAGAGGGGAATTGTAGATGGCAGCATTCCCACCTGCTCTCATTTAGCACCCTTCTTGCTTTGCCTGTGTAAATTAGCCATAACCTGCATGGTAAGGATAGAATTTTCCCAAGGGGATCCAGCTGGCTAAGGAACAGGGTTTATACTGGGGATAGGAGAGAAGATAAAACAGCCATACATCACTGCTGATCTGAAGTTGCTTGCAAAAAAATCCCAGAAAAACTCCTGCCAGTTTATATTCCAGGTCATAAGGCACCAAAATAGAAACAAAATTTGTAGTCAAAGTATGCACAACTCCCTTAAGAGACTGTCTTTTGTGGCCAAGAAAGTAAAGGGGGCAAAGTAAAACAATAAATGCATGTTCAGAGCTTAGCTTAATTTCACATAATTTTTTTCTCAAAAGGGTCAGACCGCAATGCCCTTTAACACTACACCTTTCTGTGGTTTGAGCTGCAGCTGAAACCTGAAGAGCATATTTGCTGTAACTAGCCTCTAAAATGATTTTTGCATACTCTTAAGCATGAAATGAGCCATTTTGAATTGATGTATTACTGGCAGTAGCGGGGTGAAGTGTTGGCTGCTCAACCATTCCTCCCTGCAACAATATAGTTTGTTTTTTGCTTTTCTTCCTGATACAAGATTCCCAAACTCTTATAACCTTCAGTGATGAGTGCTTTGCTTTGCATTTTGATACTCTTATGCTCTACAGTCTTGGTTAGAAGCCGTTTATATGGTTTAAAGGCTTCTGACTTTATGAAATGAGACCCTGCACTTCAGTGAAGTTTGTGAGAAACAAGGAGATACATAAGGGAATAGCTCTATCAGCTGCTGTAGGGACAGACCCACAGGAGGTGTCCAACATCCCATGGCAAAACTTTTTGGGGGTGGCAGCCAGCAGGTGAACAGTAATAGTGTCTGATTTAACCTGCTGGGGGGTGAATTACAGTGAGCCAAGGCACAAACTCTGACCCCTGCCTTTCTTCAAGCTTTCAGGGTCAGAATAGCAATGTGCTTCATGATACTGGGCTGGGGCCTACACTTTAGACGGGGCATCTTTGCCCCTTAATGTTTTTGCTGAGCAGATCGTACAGCCCACACCCATCTGTTCTGTGTCACTGCCTTTCCCCTTCAGCATGAGTACTGCCTTTCCCTCATGCCCCTTTTCCTCAGGCTGTTGTGGACTGTTCCTGTGTACTGTTAGGTGTTTTCTGTGTCCAACCTCCAAACCACACGTTGCAGAGTGGATGAAATGTTCTTTTTCTGGCATGAGCTTTAAAACATACGGCGGGATAATGCCAACAGAATGGCCTTTTCCTAGGCAGATGGAGATGCAGTGCAATGTAAGCATCAGGAATGTCACATTGACAACAGCTGATGGCACCTCTTGAGATAATTTTTTCAGAGAAAGGGATGGCAATTCAAATCCCCACTGAATGTTTTTTTTTGTTCATTTTTTGGGGTTTTTTTGAGACTTGTGCCACTTTAGTGTCACTCATTTTAGTGGACCTGCACATGAGAGTACCTACTTGGTCTTTACCCCTTGATAAAAGAGAAGACCACCAGGATGCTAAAGAAAGTCCCTTGGCTGCACTCGTGACTTTTTGGCTCATTTCTCTCACAGGCAGCAGCACCATTGCCTTACAGAAGGATGGGAGGTCTCTCCTCACTGGGGCAGAGGCAGATCTCCTTTCCCAACTTCCAGCAGTATGAGCTAGTGAGCTCCTGGCTCTTTTCCAGTGGTAATGAGGTGGGACACTCTGCAGCTGCACGCTAAATTCTTTCTGTTCTCTGAGGCCAGCCTAGCAGTGTGGGCAATGCTTTGTTTGCATGCTGTTGACTGCTCCTGCTTCATTTTTTTCTCTTCCAGAGAGGCAGTACTCCAAATCCCGTCCCAAGGCCCTGACTCCACTGACAGAGCAGGAGGGCGAGGCTTACCTGGAGAAATGTGGAAGCATCCGTCGCCACACTGTTGCCAATGCTCACTCGGATATCCAGCTCCTGGCCATGGCCTCCATGATGCACACGGGAATGGTCATTGAGGAATCAGACAGTTCTGAGAAATGCCTCCTGCTGCAGCCCAGCTGCTTCAGCCACAGGCAGTGCTCCAGTGAGCCCAGCATTGCTGATGGCCCAGAGGGAGTCGTGGCAGCAGCTAGCAGGCAGGACCCTGCTGAGCTGAACTGCACATCTGTCAGCTAGGAGGAGTCTGGCTGAGGAGTGGAGAACTGCATGCACTAAGCTGGACAAAGTGTTGTGTCATCCCTGCTGGGGAAAAAAGAGAAACATAGGAATTTTGCTCGTGTTGTTGAAATGGCCTTGAGGGTTTTTATGGCTGAGAATGCTCTCTACATATGTTCTTTCACCAGTGTGGGATGGTTGTTGATGGAGGTACCAGGCTGTTCCCAAATGACCACTGAGGGCTGCAAAAGTTTTGCTGTTGAACAGCACAGTCTGCCTTCTGTAAGCTTTCTCCCTCTACTAGTATAAACCTTTTGCCATCAAGTTTCTTTCTTTTTCTTTGGTATGATACAAATTCAGTTCTTTCTTCTTTGTCCATCTTTCCCAGTTGTGTTTTTTTTGCTCTTTGTTCCTCCCGTAGAGACCTCTGTGCTCAATGTTCTCTTTGCTTCTAGTGCTAGCATGGTGAATGCTGAGCACTGCATTTCTCTTTTAAAGTTGAACTCAGGGATGAAATCATTGCACCCTGCAGAAAGATCCGCTGAGGTGGCTTGTGAGAGAAGGAGATCCTTCACTTTGCCTCCCATGGGTATGCATGAAAAGTCCAAATCAGAATAAATCAGACTTACTTTTTTTCTAGACCTGAAGAGAACCGACTACACATGGAGTCTGAGCTGAGTAGTTCATATGTACTTTATTTGGTTCCAGTCATATCTTGGGCGTGCTGGTATAAACTAGGTGCAAAGGAGGGCTGGGGTGTGTAAATTGGATGTAAAATATAATACTGAGCATCCTGGCATTTGGCATCAATTTGCTCTCAAAATTTCAGTGGTGATAGGACTATAATGAGAGAGAAAATCAAATGGGAAGGAGGTGCTGCACTTGTGAGGGAGGTGTAAAAGTTCTTCTCAGAACTGGGCCATTGTGACTCCAGACCAGGAGGTGATGATCAGGATTTCATCTTTGGGCTGCCCTGTACTTTTAGTACTTGCAGATTTTGTGAGACCGAAGATAATCAGCAGGGTGTGGAAAGGAGTTGTGTCTCAGTGTACTCATGAAGTGCTCCTGACCTCCAGTGGTATCTGACTGAGTGCAGTATTGCTTTTAAGATAAAGTGAGGGCTCTTTGCAGTCTTTGTTTTTGTTTTTAGTTTGAAGATTAGGAGTGGGTCCACTTTGCAGGTGTCTGTGTCAGGCACGGCAGTCTGCTGTGTCTGCTTTGTAGCATCACTTGGTACTCCAGTGCTGCTTCTGTGGGAACAGATCCAATCTGTTAGAGCTGTCCCCTGGGATACTGTGCTGATGTCATGCTAAGCAGATTTGCAAGTGTAATTATAGGCTTAGAGGTGAACTGAAATGCTGCCTCAAATGTCAAATCCCATAAAAAATATGGACACAACACAGCTACCACTTGAATCTACTCCTAGTGGTACTGACTGTAAATAAATGTGTCTTGACAAGGAAACAGAAGGTTAGGATGAGCCTTTGGGATGTTTTTTTGCGTGCTATGACATTAACTGCAGAATTTGCCTTGCTTCTGTTGGACAATAAGCTTCTTCCACTCCCCAGGCTGCACTGAAAGTACAGCTCTGACCTGTCAGGATTTGGCATTAGTAGCACATGCAGCAAAAAGAAAGCAGATGATTATTTGGCAGCAAAGCATCAGAAATACCAGCTATGGGCATGAGCCACACTGCCTTGATTCACGAGGGTGTTGCTTTGTCTGCTGTTGTTTGCAAATGTTGAGATACTTGGAAGAGCCTCCTTTTCCCTGCTGTCACCTGAGCTCTTGGCCTTTGGGGAAAGGCCGAGTGTTTGGATCACCACCTGTGCATTCTGTGTTGAGGAGCAGAGATCCAGTTGTGTTGGCTGCCTCCTCCTCAGAGTATCCACGGTCCAGCAGAGGCCAGGAAGATGTGTCTTTAAGCAACGTTCCCTTCAGATGAATTATAGGATGCATTGGACTGACCAGGCCGACTTACTGTCATCTTCCCCAGGGCAGCCATGGGAGGTGGTGGAACTTCAGAATGTCTGTGGTGGCAGCCAAGCTCAGCAGCCATGTTGGTCTCACCTTGGCACAGTCCCTCCAGCGTGGGGCAGGTGATGGTGTCCTGCTCACAGGTAATTTCTTTGGCCCCTTGCTGTGATTTAAAGCCTTCTCTTAGAGGTGTGTGGGGAAGTGATCACCCTGCAGCATTTCAGTTCACCCTTTTGAATGCTTTTCTTCTTTCTGTTTCTCCTGTAACATATTTAGCTTCTGTAAATACTCAAACCATTTGGATTAGAGAGCAGCACCCTCTTTTATGGTGAAAATTAAAATGATTTATTTATTTCCTGACATATTCTTGGATCATCTCTAGGGCTAATAGGAGTTAGTCCTGGTTTTAACTTGAATTTCTTTTGTTTTATGTGTATGTATGATTTTAATTATTTTGGTTTTGTATCTGTTACTTTGCAAAAATTTGCACCAAGCCCTCTGAATCATGCACTTCCCCCATTGTTTTGTTTTTAAGGAGAATTAAAACTTTACTTTGTAAACTGAAGTAAATACAACTTGTTCTGTAAACCACACTGAGTGTATGGTTGTGACCACCACATTTACAGCCACATGAGATTGCCCAAACCTCTGCAAGCTCACTTCTTTTACAGATTGGGTGAACCTGAAGGTGGCTGGAAATGTGCCATGGTGGCAGTGTGAGGCTAGCACAGGAGCAGCTCTGAGGGGCAGTGCTGAGTGGCTGCTCTCCACTGAGGTAGCTTCCAGTCCTCTGGAAGCAAAGACTCTGTCCCCATGCCAGAGCCGTGGCATGAGAAATGCTTGTATTTTGGATACAGGGGTCTGGTTTGGGGTTGCATTTTGGATGCAGGGGTCTGGTTTGGGGTTGCACTTTGTTGCTCACCATGTCACACAGTGGTGACAGGGCAGGTCTTTTCTGCCCTCATGGCCACCAACCTGAGAAAACTTCCTGGAGGAGCTGTCAGAATGGGAAGAAGGAATTTCTCTCACCACCTCCTAAAGTCTGTTACCTTCTGCCTCGATGAGTACCTGGACTGAGTCACTTCTTATCACACTGAACCTGTCTTCTCTTTTTACTCTGTCTCCTTCTTAAGGTAAGTGATTTATTCTCTGTGTCCATACAATTCTATCATAAACTTATTGAGGGGGACTCAGCAGAAAGCTATTCTTATTACAACTGGCCTTTTTCCTGATACTCCTCATAGCCAAGCACATGTTTTTATTGCTAGAAAGCAGAGCTGCTTTTGGCCCTAGCCAGGTGGGCAGCAACTTGGTTTGTTTTTATTTATTTCTTTTCAATCAGAAGACTTGCAGTAGATCTTGGTGCTGGCACTGATGGCTGCAGGGTGAACACTGCAGGGTTTGAATTGCTCTTTCTTTTTAGGTCCAAATGGCAATGGGTTCACCTGGAAGGAATGGCCTTTTGGCACTTGGCACTGAGTCAGCAGACAGAAAATATTTGGCTCTTACAGGCAGCCTGTATGTCCCAGAGAGGAGAAACTGCAGGTCTAGTGAGAGACAAATTGTGATATTTATGGTGTGCTTATTTACAGTCATATTGTGCTAGTCTGCTGTGCAGTTTGGTCAGTGGCATGTCTTCAAGGGGCTGTGGAGGAGCCTGGCAGAGTGCACCCTCCTCTGGTAAACCATCCACTCCTGAAGGAAAGGTGAGCATTAGACAAAGCCACCCAATGGATGTCTAGGCTCCTGAAAGAGGCCAGGCTGGCTGTGTTCCCTGGGTGCCACCTCCCCACTTGGGACAGGTGTCTGCAAAACCAGCACTGCTTCCCACTCAGGAAAGCAGGTCAAGAGAGCAAGACCCACCCCAGCACCAATTTCCACCAGTGCCCAGGGAGTTTCCCAGGGGAACTTGAGCTGGAAAATCAGCCCACAGGCAACATTCTCTGTAGGAAAGTCACAGCAAAATTTCCTGTTATTTAAAAGTGTGGAGAGCAGGGTATTTGGTATTTCCCCGAGCAAAGAGGAGGTAATTAGTCATCCTATTCATATTTCAAATATGGAAGGTGGGTCTGGCAGGACAATAATAGGTTAAATGGGATATTCTTGCTTGTCCACACATTTGGAGAGTGCTTTGTCTTCCCCTTGCTTTCCCAATGGCCCTGGGTAAGGGCACCATGCACTCAGCTACATAAACAAAAGCTTTGAAACAGAAATAGCAGCTTTTAAAGCAACTTAACAGCTAAGGTACAGCTTATTCTCATCAATATGGTGCTCAAAATTGCATGCTGTAAAATAGCTCCACTTGCCACCTGAGAACTGGCTGCCCTTTATTCATCACTTACATCTGAAGATACCTGGGGTAGCCTTGTTAGTTATATCTAACCATTATTTCCATCTGGGAGAGCAAGTTCTGTATAATTGTTGTGCCAGTTTACATCTCTCTTATGTGTAAATTCATCCCTTCCAGGGGACTAATCCTGCCCCAAGCACTTTTCCAGGTCTTGTGAAAGCTGTCCTAAGTGCGCAAGGAGTGGCAGCTCAGGTGTATGAGTAGTTTGGGTGCATTTCTCCAAACCAAATGATGAAAAGAAGTGACAACTCCACTGCATGAGTAAGTGAACTGACAATTGTCATTATTTATCACTAGTTGCTTGCTGTGCATGGCCAACGCACCCTCAGGGCCACAAATAGGGGCTTGGTGTGTAGGAGACTCACCTGTATGGGAGAGAGCAGTGAAGAACTGATATATGCAGGTAAAGAAAACAGCTGACTAGATTAATCTTCACCCAAATAATTGGTATAACAGAAGGTAGAGGCTTAATTATAGTTTGATCACCAGACTTTGCAATGAGCAAAAGGAAAGCAAACTCCTTAAACAGAAAGCCAAAGGGTGAAGGGTCTCGCCTATTGTGAACTCCTGCCATAGTACAGAGCAGATTTGTAGTAGCTATGAATTGCAACAGTATTCAGGGAGTTGCTGTTTGAAGTGTCTCTCATTTGGCTTCAAAGCTAATTCTCACTTATGCCAAGTGCTAGTTCGTAATTCTTGTGGCACAATTATTATAGACTGTGCAGTAACAACCTCTGTTACATTGGAAAATAGATTGAGTCAGATAGTCATTCCTTCTGACCTTGAAATTTATGAAGACAGCTGCATTGGCTCACACACAGGCGTTTTCTGCAGTTGCTAAAATAATTCAGTTTTTTGTTTGTTTCTTTGTTTGTTTTTTGTTTGGTTTGGGTTTTTTTGTAGGTTTTTTTTTTTAAACCTGAAGGAGTGAGTTCTGTGAATTGCTTAGGGTTCTCAAAGAGCAGCCAGACCAGTTACAAGATGCTCAGGGTTCAAGTCAGTGCTGCAACAGGACTACCTAGAAAGTGACAGAATTTATTTATATTAAATGACAGTAAGGAACCACAGACTCTGTGCCATAAATCACCTACCCTGCAGGCCTCTGAGACTGATTTACACCTGTCACTGGTATGCCAGCCCTCTCTTCCACTGTGGGTTTTTAATCCTCTTCACATTAAATGCTTATTGACTAACATGTCAGTGGTTCTTGGAGTAGAAACTTGTTCACTCTTTTCTCCTTGTATCTGTCTCATGGCTTCACTGTGACAAGTGCTAATTGTGTATTTGCTGTGTGGTTGGATATAGGAGATGAGAGGATGGGAGAGGCTATTCTGCAGGAGGGAACTGACAGTGTGTGTGAAAAGTCCCTCTTAATTGTATATGCACTACATTTACAAAAACTCTATTCTAACTTGGTTTTTTGTTTTGGTTTGGTTTGGTTTGGTTTGTTTTTTTTTTTGTGGGAATGGGAGAGGAGTGCTGATGTGCATTTTGGGACTTTGAATCTCAGAGATTCAGAACTACTGTCCGTGACAAGTTTGAGTGAGTGATTTCAGAGTGATTTTCCCCCATCCTGTTGTTTGTTCAGAAGTCGGTGGTGGATGGTGATTACCTGCTGAGCAGTACTGCATTTGGTAGTGCAGATGGAGCTCCTCTGAGCTCCTCCATTCAACGTGTCACTAAATGTCATCAGTCTCTCTTCTGGCTCTGAAATGTTAGCCATTTCTCTTCCCTGAAAGCCCTGCAGCAGACTGGAGACATGCTGCCTGCTGGACCCATAGTCCTGGTTACAGTCAGTGGCTCATCCTTGACAGCACTGTGTTAAGGAACCTTTCCTGTCTGACCATCCAGGAGCCGCTCTGGCAGTCACAGTTCCACCCCCTGAGGTGTGGGAAACCCAGGACGGAGCTGGCAAGGGAACCTTGTCTGACTGTGTGAGTGTGGGGTGTGCAGAGCCAAGAGGGGCATCCGTGGGGTCACTGGAGCTGCCTGCTGTAAAGGGTCCCAGCAGTGACAATCTGGAGTGGGGGGAGTGTGGCTAACAGAGTGGCTCCTGGGTGGTCAAACAGGAAAGTTTTCTTAACAACTTCAGGGAAAAGTAGCTGCCACCATCTAGTCATTTCCCTGTCAAACGGTGTCCCATAGCCTTTGAAAGTCCTGCTCTTTGAAATCAAAGTAAATGCTGCAGTAAATGAGACCTGAGAGCATTTGCCATGAGCCTCCTCCTAGCTTATTGAAATGTATGAGCTGGTGTGAACAAGACACCCACGCTTGTCAGGCAAACAAACAAAAAAGCCTATTTTCAAAAGCTTATTTCTTTGGCTTTACCCAATGCTTAATATAATCCACTGTTTGCCTGCATCAACATAGCTGTCTGTACGCCTTTGCTTGGGGTTTACAGTGTGGAGAGGAAATTGTTCAAGATCTGGACCTCCTATCTTTTTTCTTTTATTCCTGAGTAATTGTTGTGGCTAGCTGATTGACTTGCAGAGCCAGTGATGCCTTCAGAGGGCAGCAGCAGCCTCTCTCTACCCCTCCTCTGGCTTGGCAGTGCTTATAAAAACTCAGCTCTGTATGAAATAGGGAGGGTAGGTTCAGCAGCAGACACTGCTGTTTGTAAGGGCTGTAGAGAGATCAGTGGAGCAGAATTAGGCCTTTGAGGGAGTGACTACTTGCTCTGCAGATGTGTTGTTCCTGCCTTGCTAGTTTGGGGTTGCCCTTATCGGGGGAGCCTCAAATGGGATTTTGAGAGTCTTAAAGGAAAGCAAATTTGTCCCTGTCTCTTACCCTCCATGCCTGCCCTCCCTTCCCCTGGCTGTGCCTGGGACAGCGGCACCCCTCATCTGCTGGGTCCACTGGGGTGCTGTGGGGCCTCTGGCTCAGGTTGTCCTGGGTGTTACTGCAGAAAATGTGGCTTTGGGAGGAGGAGGAGAGCAGAACACATGGGCCAAGCCCTGAAAGTCTTTCTTACACCGAGGGGTCCAAAACTGAACACAGACTAGACATGCAGCTCAAAGGATCTATGAAGTAGTACAATTCCATAGGGAAAATGGAAGTTTTTTACCCATGCTTTTACTCTTTCTGATTTTGGTGAGGATATGTGAAGGTGTTGGATGCACAGTTCTGGCTCAAAAACCTGTGGACAGTTGGACTGGACTGGGGCTATTTCCATTAGAGTGTATGGTTTTTATTTTTCTTACCTTTATATAGATATGTAGTGTATTATAAATAATCTATTTATAGTATACATTACATTTGTATATATTTAATACAGTACATCAATATTATACATTTAATATTATTAAAACACGTCTTTTTATGTCTATAATATACTTTTTCTTTTTTAAATTGAGTTTGTTATATTTATAATAACTTTAGTTTCTTTATCTGAGACTATTACAATTGCACTGAGAATATACAGGAACCAGAAACGGGCAGAGGTTAAAATATGGCCCCTTTGCATTTACACCCTGGTTTCCATTGCTGTCTGAAAGCAGTGTACAAGGAACCAAGAAATCCACTGTGGCCATTCATTGCTGTCTTGGGTATTTGGTGGTCTGACCTTCCTTTTCCTAACAGTACTGACTTGCCTCTCAGGATCATTGCTTCTACCCATATAAAGTCTAAATCCCTTCCACTCCCAGAGGATCCAAAAGCACACACTGTACAGATCACTGAGATGAATTAAATATATTCAGTCCCTGCATTTTATCTAGAAGGATGAGTTCAGGCACATGCCTATATAAAGGACTTTTGCATGAAGAAACTCAAGCTTGGGGAGTTGTTTCTAGGAGGTGAATCACACTGGAGGCACTCGCTTAGGCAAGTCTAAACTCCACACTGTGAAGCTTATCACACCTGGGTGTGATACTGAAACTAGGAAAACTTGTATGGGTCACTTTTCCTTGGCAGTACCTTCACTCCTTAACAACCTGTTAGCAAAGGCCAAGGTCATACCTGGCTGAAAGAATTCCTTTGTTTCTGTTGTTTCCTTTAATAATGTTAAATCTTGGAGAGAAACAAGTCCATGCATGCAGGAATACCAGAATGGAAATACAAATGCTAACTCAAGCATGCTGTTGGAGGATTTAACAGGCCAAGCTCTTGGACTTCACACCTTCACCTGACACACGCTGTGCAAGCCCAAAGTGAGAGGAGCAGGTGCTGCTGAAGACAGAAGGGAAAATCAACAAGTTACTAATGCTGGCCTGTAGCAGAGGAGTCAGGACTCTGCACATCAGGTGAGAAAACAAAAGATTTGTGTTGTTGCTTTTTTTTTTTCTTTCTCCAGTGTGTCAATTATCAGCTGAGTTTCATGGAAATTAGGTTCTGCCTGGGAGGACTAAAAAAATGAAATCTCACGGTTTTGGACAGTTTATCACAGGGTATTTAGCAAGTTTCTCCTGCTTCTAATCAGCTGAGAGAATGGAGGAGGGTTTTTTAAAAAAAAAATTGTCACTACCCAACTGCTAAAATTCTGCTCTGTTTATGCCTTGTTCCCTTCACTGTTGAGTGGGACAAGTCTCTGGGACCAAAGCCACCAGAAAACATGGCCTATGAATCCATTCTGCCCCAGGCCAGCATCTGGCTGAGTCAAGTCAAATGTGCTGGTTCCTCAGTGAGAAACTCTCAGCTGGGATCTTCAGGTCAATGGCTAGACCAGGGCTTTTCCCCCACTTTGTCACTGGGTGAGTGGCTGGAAAAACCATCCCCAGCGGCGTGGCAAAGCAGCCAGCTCCAGGAGGCAACAGAGAGCTGACTGGAAAAAAGAAGCAGCAAGAAATCACTAAACTCAGGAACACCCATGGGCTGCATGGCATCAGAGATCAGTCAGAGCACAAACCAAAAGGAAAAGAAGGCTCAGTGGTTGAGGCTGGGATTGCAGCTAATAAGGAAATTCTCTTCCTGTTGCACAACCTCCTCCTCTCACACAGCTTCAGGAGTTTTCCTGTTCCACTGGAGAGGAAAACCCCCAGCCAAAATGAGCCTTTCAGAGCTGTAAAATGCAAGTGGTTGTTTCAGTGGAGCAAACGGGTTCAAAGAACATGATCACCAGAAGACCAGACAGTGAAGCAGGGCCCCTCATTTGAGCAGAAAGATCATCTTCACAATGCTGTAGCTCAGTCTTTATTTGCTCTACCTAATAGCAAGGGAAATTCTTTTTTATGATTTTTTTTTTTTTTTTTAACAGAAGAAAATTGCAGTCTTTTAGAGGGGTTGAGAAGTGGTGGCAACAGTTCTACTTGGGATAAAACATGAGTGAGGAGGGACTCAAGATATGACCACTACCACAGCATCTTTCTGCTTCCTGGTAGATGAGAGGAAATGAAAAAAAGAGAACAGGAGAAACAAGGACAGTTGTGTTTGGGGTTGGCTTTTTTTATTGCTGTTGTGAACTGGAAAGGACTGCAGAACTAGCATGAACTCCCCACACATTCTGAGCCCTAACAAGCTTCAAATAACTTAAGCACTTATCTGCCTATGAGCTCAGAGACATGCATCTTTATCAAGGGGGTTAGGTTAATTTAAAGAAACCTAAAACTGTAAAAGTCCTGAAGGCCACAGCTCCTGACATTTGGTACTTCAAATTCTCTAAGTCAGGTCCTGTAAGGGATGATGATGGCACCATGGTCGACTCAGTCCAGTGTGGTCAAGCTGCCCTTTCCAGAGTGGGTGGATAAAGGCTCAGTTGGTAGCAAATGATGAGGGTGAGACTGGTGATAGTAAAGTGTTTCCTTTGGTAATTTTTTGTGGTAGCATAAACATTTCCTATTTGAGTGGTATGAAGTTTTTTTGGTGGTTTTTTTCTTTTTTTCTTTTTTTTTTTTTTTTTTTGTCTGGGTGGTTTTTTGGTTGGTTTGTTTGTTGTTTGGGTTTTTTTTTGGTTTTTTTTAATCCAAGATGAGTAACAGGCAGAATTCATGAGCCCTCTTACTCATTTCATCCAGACAGGCCTAGATTCCCTCTTCACCATTTTTGGTCCTTTGTATTGCCTTGTATTTGCTGTATACGCCAATACTACACTCAACC
The DNA here is from genome assembly GCA_013400915.1 of Pardalotus punctatus. Lineage (NCBI taxonomy): Eukaryota > Metazoa > Chordata > Aves > Passeriformes > Pardalotidae > Pardalotus > Pardalotus punctatus. The sequence continues at coordinate 327,326 of VZTX01002894.1, forward strand.
CTTTTTGGGGCTAATTCAGGAAGTTTTGTTGACTGCTCTAAATGCTGTCTTGGAACAGGCTAAATAGTCACAGCTCCTGAATGAGAGACACAACACAGAAGAACTGAAGTCTAGCACTATCTGTTATCCCAGGACAGCATAGTAAGGAAAGGCACAGGGAATTTTCTCTTTCCATGCAGAACAGCTGGAGTGTTGGGCTTGTGCTTTTTGGGGATGAGGAAGGCAGCAAAGCAACTGGTTGGGCACTGGTTAAGGATTATAGCTAAAACAAAGTTACACAATCTTCTTGTGAAGTCACTGCAATGAACTGGTATTTGTCCCATAAAATACTCAGTCAGAATATCCTGGTCCATATCTAGTTTAGCCAATTTTTTTCAGAAATGTACAGGTAGCTGTACATCTGCATTTACATGGGTGCGAACATACTCCTGTATTGCTGCTTTTCTGCTTCTGCATTTGGACTTTTGCTTCCTGGGGTAGCTGCAAATGCTGGCTTTTCCTGCTTAAAGAAAGGTCTTATTACTCCATCTCACCAAAAGAAGATCTTAGTGCAATTAAAATATGGAACATTAAAAATGGATTAACACAACAGATAACCAATGTCTGAGCAGGCCTTCCTCTCCATTACTCATGGAAGCTATTCGTACCAACCTGGATGAAAGACAAAGCCATAATTAACTTGACTTTAACTCCACTGCATTACTGCAATACCACTAACTTTACACAGAAGAATCTTAAGGTTTTGAATATCCCTTCCTGCAGATGCTATTAAAAAATAGATCCAGGCTGAGATAAATCAGAGATTATTGCAATAAAGCTTGCACTGCTCTTACTGACAGAGGAATGCCCTCTGGTTTCCAAGCTGAGTATCCTGCAACAAAGCTTCAGCCCATAGCTGCTTTTGTGACAAGTAAGCAAGCGGATGTGGCCAGAGAGGTGATAGTGTGCAGCTTTTTTCAGTGTATCTTAAATTACAGGATGAGAATGAGAATCCTTATTTATTATCTATTACATGAGCTGTATCATCTAGTAATGAATAAAACTATCAACACCCTTTATTAATGCCAGAAGGTTTTATCTGAAAATATAGTCTTTTCCTTCTTGGTGCTGTGTAATACCAGCAAACTTTGAAACCCGCAAGACAGAGAAACCACCACAGCAGTCCTATATCAGTTAACATTTTTGCATAGCCCTCCATATGAATAAAGATGCAACATGCAGTGCACAGTTTAATTAGTTTATTTTTTAAAGTTCTGTCAGAAATATAGCTGTGCATTAATTACAAAATATATTAAACTATCAATCAATACATCCAAGGGAACAGGAGTACTTTCATTCTGTTCAAATGCAAACCAATACAAACCTTTAACATTGACACAGAATAATCTTTTGCATCTATCATCCATGTATGTATTTGGTCTGCTACCATCTCTGAATAAGAATAGAAAGGTCATCCTGATTTCATTTTATCAGCAAGTTGAATCCCTTGACAGCAAACATAACCAGCCATATCATGAGACCACTTAAAAAACAATTCTATACATATCTCACACTATCTGAGCTCCCACATATACATTACATACCACTGTTTTTAGCAAAATAATTTGCCCTGCCCTGCAGGGGAAGACATTCAGAGGCAAAGAGATAACACATTCATAATATATTATAATTGGAAAATTTGTGCCATAGCAGCTTTGCAAATACACATACTAAGAGTGGGTTACTTAAAACATGTTAAAGACAAAAGAAATTTGGAAGATAAAAGAATCTTAGGCCACTTTTTAAACCACCTTGAGATCTAGTAATGCTGCAAAGCATTGAGTTACAGAACTAAACCCCACTGCTGAGCAAGTTACACAGGACATGGGTTAAATCTCCATATTTCTTTGTATTTGTTTTAGAGACAACTCTCAATGCTGCAGACCTTTCTCCTTCCATTTAAGTAGTTCTAGCAATTATACCTCAATCCACCATGGTAAAACAAGTTCTCAAAAGAAGAGATTTGGAGAAAGGGGAAAGAGGAAAATAGAACAAGTACATGAATAAATATTTTGTTGACATTTACAATCTTTGCATGACCGTAAGATTTAACTGATACTAAGCAAATTAGCTCTGACACTCTCTCATGTAATACTCTGACATTATAGTAATTTGACATCACTCAGAGTTCTAGTTGGCAATATAAAAATACAAAACCAGTAGAACAGCAGCAGTGAATAAAGCATCCATATTACTGTGGCTAATACAGCATTAGACATGCAGTAGCCTTCTATTTCCTATTGGCTTGTGCTATTGTACAGTATTAACCTGAATTGTTTAAACCCTGTCACAAAGGGAGTCTCCTCCTCAGAGGCAGAAGTACATCAGATCTAGGGGATAAGGCTTAAAGCAAAAATTCCCTTCAGAATGCAATTCTTCAAAAGCAAAGAAAGTGTTAATGCATTTAGTGGGTCTTGGGTATAAATTATCCGAACAGAAAATAAGGACATTTTTCTTATTAACACTAGGGCTGAGAAAGAACCTGGAGCAGGAAGAAGCTCCCAAACAAGTGTTCTCCTGCCCCTGCAAAAAACAAGAAGGGGAACAAAAGAAAATGGCAGTCTTTCTTTGAGCATCGTAAAAAAACATGGCTAACACAGCCTGAAAATGGAGAACTTGTGTACAGTGCCTTCTTGTGTAGAGTGGCTCTCAGCATTGCCATGGACATTGGCAGCTCTTGGATAAGGACGGCTTTACTGGGAATGCTCCACCTGAAGACACTCTGGATCAATTCAGCAGACAGCATGAGGCTATTCGTTATAAAATTTTCAGAACCTTAAACCCACAGTTTTAAAGCAGAGTTTTGAGTAATATATTTGAGTAATACATTACTCAAAACCCTGTTTTGAGTAATATATGCCTACCTGTCCCCTAATGACAGAGAATACACTGAAGTCACCAGCAACTAACTGCATTTACCATTAGCCAGGAAGTTCATGTTTCATGTAGTGACAATACTCCATTGAACACAATCCTTCTTCATCTAAAGTTCTACTTGCAGAAGAAGTTTTACTTACCTGGATATGATGAACAAAGTGGTAGGTTGGGTCCTGGAACTTCTATATCTCATGCAGGCAGGCAGAGTATCCTCCCAAATCACTAAAGCATAGCAGTCTTTCTTTAGTCTTGTATCTATTAAGCAATGTGCCCTTTCCCCACTGGTATTGCTTTGATGAGGCCAAATAGTTGGAACACTCTTCAGTAACTCTTAAATTGCAGTGTGTCCAGTTTTTAGGTTGTCTCACTAGCTTGGATAAGTAATACACATCAGCTCATGCATCATTTAAGTTCTCTCTTCAGTATAGGAACGTGTACTCAGGTTATGGGATCAACAAAACTTTTCTTCCCTCCTTTTAAAGACAAGATTCAGGACTTTATCAGCACCATGGTAAGTTAAAATTTTTAGCACCAGTGAACTTGAACTATTCAGCTTTGACTGGTCAAAACTAACATTTACATGGCACACAATCAGTCAGTACAACAAACAACAATATGCAAGAACATTGGGAACCTCATGAATCCTTGACACAATGAATCTATTGTCAGTAAATGAGTAACTATGGAAGCCAGATTTTCTTCCTAAAAACAAACAAGATTACAATTTCTCCTCACACTGCTGAATTAGGCTTCCCTTACCATCCAAATTGCTGAGTTGGCCCAGCTCCTACTGTCTAAACAGACAGGAAATACCCACAGCAGCTGGATGCTGATATGGCCAGATGCTGAGAGAGAATTCCTTGGGGATGACCTGGATAGATCACCTGCAACACCAAGAGATCACTTGAACAGATGCAGGTCACAAGTTCAGCTTTGGTACAAATTCAGGTTTCAACAACAGTAAAACAAATTCTGCATCACCCGCTCTGGTTAGTACATCCCTTTGCTCATGCGTCCACTCACAACCTGAAACATGTTCAGCACTAGGAAGTCCCACCAGCACAAAGGGATTTCATTCAAACGCTAAACTTTTATACCTCTTGGTGATTGTGGTTGATGTTCTGGGCCTAGAGCACGCATTTACAGAAAGATTTATCAAAATAAAGAGAATTAGGGAGGCACTTTCAGAGCACATTACAAATATTTCTTCAGTGAACCCAGCTCACAGTCACTTAGCCCTCTCCACAACACTACCTCATGTCTTTTGGAAACACCAGCATCAACTCTGCATCAACTCTACATCAACACGCAACTTCCTGAAGCTAACTCTGCAGGAGGAAAGGGTCCAAGTATACCTGAACCCTTGGTGACATGAACAAAATTGTATCCTGACTTCAAGAGACACATAATCAATGCAAAATTCTAGATAAGTCAATATAGAAACTCTCTCAACTTTCCCAAGCTCTGTGAAAAAACAAACAAAAAAATCCCTAATCTTTATTAATTTTGCTACTTCCTTGCAACCACATCTATTCCAAGGCACTGAGGTAAAAAGACTTAACAGGTCTATTCAATATGACTGAAGTTTTACCAAACTGAGATGCACAGGTTCTGCAATAGGATTTTCCTGTAGGCAGTTAAGTTTTGATTAACACTTATTTAGTTAGCTTGCTACAGAAGTAGCTTATTATTTTAAGAGAGAACCTTACCAAATATTTAAACATATGACCTCATACAGAAAAAAGTGTATCAGCAACAACAAAGTTCCATGCAGGTGAAGATCGACTACGTTGGCAACTATGATCTTTTATAAACACAGCCTTTGTGGACAAAGACTTACAGGCTACATGGCTCCATCAGTACTGCGGGCCTGGAAGCCTTCTCTGCGGACACTGTTCAAGTCCAGGCGTGTTAGAACTTCGCAGCGCACCAGGAGTGTGTCATCCTTGATGAACGTTCTCTGTTTCAAGTTCTGCAGGTGCATGAAAGTCACGTAACCAAACCCTTTTGGATTGCGGTGAATTGTCGGTCTCTGGAAGGCCAGTAACTCTGGCTTGGCTTCCATCACCTCTTCATGGTTCTGCCTTTCTGGGCCTTCTGACTGATCCAAAATAGAAAGTCGTATGGTGCCTTGGAAAGGCCAGGGCAGGTGGCTGTCATATTCCCCTTGCATAGTGTGGACAAACAGAGAGATAAAATTAGCGCAGCGCTGAGCGTTTGGTAACTGGATATGCAGGCGCAGGCACAGCTTGTAGCCAGGCTTCCCCGTGTAGAAGCCTGGGCTGTGCATCACTACAGGTCTCTCTTCTTCCTGGGCTTTCTGCAGTCCGCTGAAGTTCTCAATCTTCCAGATATAAATACCATTACATTGCTGTGCCTCCATTTCCGTAATCTTGCCCTCCAAATTTCGGATAGTACGCCTGAGTTCTGCCATGTGAGTGTTCTGAGTCTCCATTTTAGCAATGAGTTCCCTGATTTGGTGATCCTGTCTTACCAGGCGACCTTCCAACTGCTGAATAGTTTCCTTGAAGTTTTCAACTTCTGGATTGCAGTCATACGCAGCATGTGACATGTGTGAGAAGAGGGCAGGCTCAAAGGGTAGGCCATTGATGAAGGGTACAGGATTTGCAGCAGTTACACTGATATTCTGAAAACTCTGAGCCATCATTCTCATGTGAACCTGAGTGAATTCCTGCATATGTCGTGCCAGTTCATTCCTTTGCATCTAGGATTTAAGAGATGTGGCATTAGGAACACATCAAACATTATCTGCAATCACATTTTAAATGTGGTCCTGAAGAAAATCAAGCAAGGGGTTACTTTTGTCATGTGAGAAAAACTGCAGAGTGAATCAAGGACAAAGGTAATTTAATAAAACAACACTCTACCAATGGAGAGCTCCAAAGTTAAGATCACTGTTAGGACAACTGAAAAAAGAAGTTAAAATACCAGTGGGCAAATCACAGAATCATTTAGGTTGGAAAAGACCTTTAAGGTCTTTGTGTCTTTGAACTGATGCTGACACAGCAGGGGTTCAACAAAGGTGTACTCATGAGGTGGTTTCAGCATAGAACTGTTAACCTGGGAACTTAAGACAGAACTGACATAAATGACTGCAATATAAATCAGATATGTGCATTATTGTTTTGTTTGCTTGGGACTTTGGGATGTCATAAAAATAGGATTATGGGAAGTAATTTTTGTAGTTTTGTGACACAAAACACTAAGAAAAATATTCTTATTAGAATATTTATCATTAGTAATAGCATAGTGTATTGTTGCATAATTCTGTATGATGTTTAATAAGAGAGACTTTGATTGTATTTTTACAGAAGCTGCAGCATCTCCAGGAAAACGGCAAAATTTAAATTCTCTGGAAGAGACTGAGAACAACTTCTTATCAAAGGCCAAGACCTGCTCTTCAAATGGAGGCAATTTTGAGCAAAAGACATGAAGTATTTCAGTGGTAAATACAATGAGAAATAGACACAGTATGTTTCAAATGGTGCACCTGAATGTAAAAACAAGATATGAAGAAATGTGGAGTATTTAATACTGAAAATGTTCTTGTCAAATACTCCAACGGCACGCATTCTGTGTATCTTCAGGGTTACCTTCTAATTAATAAGCATTCATATTAAAAAGATTCAGGTTTTGTAGGAGTAATAACTTCCCTATAAAACTACCAATAATTATGGTGTATCCTTGCAATAACACCGTTCAACTCAAAGACTGTTGAAAGACTGTTAGTGATAAATACACATTAGAATTCTGTATTCTAAATTAGCACTGTACTCCATTCATTTGCTTAAATGCTCCATAATACCAAATAGTGTATGAAAACTGATGTGGCAATGATGAAGGGGAAAGACCCATTTTTACAAAGAGGTATTAAACAACTAGAAATAAGAGTATCTAGATTAATAATTTTAGAATTTAATAAAATTTATTTACTTCATGGAACTCTTAGGAGTCCTAAGCGTATTTGACCACAACTTTGGAAGAAATGCTAGAAGCTACTTTAGTGACATGATAGCTGAGAAAACAGTCATGGATTAATAAAAGCAAGGTAATTAAGCATATTGTTCACGGAGCTTTATAAATTTGTAAAGACAATTTCGGAATTGAATGTATCAACATGTAGTGTTTCAGAATTAAGATACCTCAAAACAAAAGACCCACACCCACAAATCACTGAGGATTTGGGGCTGATGAATGAGATAAGAATAGGAAAACATGTTAAAAAAGCAACAGACAAAATCATGTAATAGGTCTGAAATTCATGGTATTGATAAAAGGCTTACCTTTTCAGGACACCCAAAGGCACTATAAAAACATGGCACCGGGGCAGTAGGACAATCATTATCATAATGGTTAGGCATCTAAAACAAAGCAGATCTGATATTACTTTTTCATCAAGAGTAGTCACTTATAACATCCAAAAAGGATACAGCTGAATGGATTCTGAACAGGTACCTGAACTCAGATCAGTTTATACCTACATGATTTCTCAAGGGAATATGGAAGCTCAATCCTGTTTTTCAGAGTATTTGTGCAATTTGACGGATCGTTCATTATTTTAACCCACCAAGATAGTTGCCATCCCAAATTAAATAAAATAACATTTATCCTTTTCCTGCCAATGAAGTTATTATTGAATAGAAGAAATAATAATGGCTATTGCAATAGTAATGGACAAGAAGAATTCCAGCCAGCATCTGCAGTTTGATAGTGAAGTTCCTTATATCTGCTTTCCAACAGTGGCTATCCAAGTACAAACACTCTCCCTCTGGGCTCAAATCAAAGCCTCCTCTTGTAATGTCAGCCATAACCACTGGCAGTTGTTGGTATCTTTTTAGCTCAAGATCAAGGACATGCAGCATTGTCCCTGTCAAGAAGCAGCACTGCTGAACCACGTGATGTGCAGCCAAAAACCTACAGAGGTTTACCAGACTGCAACTACAAGCTGGAGCCGCATTTAGGGGAGTATCACATCTGCACTTTTTTTTCAGAGAGAGGCAGCTAGTGATTTATTAGCTAGTAGACAAACTGTATCTCCAAGTTTAATTTCAGATTAAAGCAGCAATGTAAATACAAAACATCTGACCCAGAATAAATGGAGAAAAAGGGAGTCTCCTCTTACCTGCTCTCTGATGAGCACCGTGTTGCAATATTCACAAAATACATTGGCAAGTGGGCAGGTTTGGTCATGAAGCTTAGTAATCAAACAGAGAAAAGAAAGGAAACAAAGCATCAATAAAGTTACCCAATTCAAGAGAGGGCTAATCACCCTTGATCAGACATTAGATTTTTATTTATATTTCAAATCTTGCATTTAGCTGTATACAACTGTGAAATGAAGACAATCCTTTTACCCTGAACAGTATGTTTTCTATTACTGTTTTTTCCTGGACTTATACAAGAGATTCATAAAATTGCAGATACTTTATTTCCTAAAGCTCCAAAGAAGTCTGACTTTAACCAGAAGTTTTTAAAATTCATGTTCAATTGTACTGGAACTATATGAAAGCTTTTGTTTGTTTGTTATTTGTATTGTTGGACAACATGAGGTATGTTTGACTGACAATTCACAATATTAGTATCAGGACATTTAATAGTCCTTGAGATAAAACACATCCATGTAGAGATAAAGAAATGCTAACAGCAAAAGGAAAATATTATCCTCAGTATCACCCAAGTGAAAAATGCAGAGCCAGGAGAATAATTCGGAAATTATCTTGGTCTTGTCTGGTAGCAGATACCCCCAAAAGACTGATCTCCTGATACATCCTCTCTCCCAGGCACGAAAACTGCAAATGTTTTCTCTTTGTATTCTACTGGCAGTAGATACTGGCCTGTCTGATGGTAAGGTCAGAAATCAATAGTTCTTACACAAGTCCACAAGTCTCCTCACACCACAAGGTTCCCAATAAGTTTTATTTCAAGACAATCTCTCACAGCTTTTGCTTGTTCTAGGCTCATGTCCTGAGTTTGCAGCTTTTTACCTGTGCAGCAGCACAAGGAGTCCTTCTAGACCAAAACTTTTAGTTTTGGTTTGTTTTTTTTTGTTTTGTTTTTGTTTTTTTTTTTTTAACTGATGTTCCCTTTACAAGCAAACCCATTGAATGCAGGTTGACAAATTGAGACTCCTGCTAACTACCTCTTTATCTTCATAGGCCATGGATGTGGCACAGTTTGGGCAACACACTTGACGCCTCGGACACTCCTGGGTTATGTGTTCTTTCAGATAGTTCTTTGGGAAGGTTCCTTGGCACTGTGGGCATTCCACAGTGGAAAAATCACACTGCAGCTGGTGGTCCTGTAGAAGAGCAGAAGAGGGATTTGATACTACATGCAAGAACTATCATCTCATCCATTTTCAAGAGAAAGCACAGTACAAGACACACAAATCACAATCTTTCCTTCACTCAAGGAGATCTTTATACACTTGTACTGACTCTAGCAACAGCCTGTTACTGTCCCATTACTAAGGTCAGGGTTTCAGGTCATGTATTCCAAGCTTTTAAGAAAGCTCTCAGTAAAAATTTAGTTTTATATTTATCCTTTTAACTGCATATATTATTTTCCAAAACAATTATTTCAACTAATATATGTAGCTACTTTGAGGGAATATTAAACTGATTTTAAGAAACTTGTGTGAAATACAGACATAGCTGATGAAAAGACATACATGAATAATCCTCAACAGAAAGCTGCATTAGTACAACTGTCATGTGCTATGATGTTCACTTGTGAGTCACCTAACTGCAATTAAAGACTCATAAAAAAACTACAATATGGGTAGCTATAGTCGTGAAAGAAAAATGCACGGAATCAGCATAAATGAGTACCAGGTATGACCTTCTATTTAAGTTATTCTGAATTTTTATTTGTCCATGAAAACAAGTAATTTTCAAAAGTAATTCTCACCTCTAAGTGCCTGAGCTCCATCTTCATACTGCAGCCCTTGTTGGGACACTTAACCATTAATGAAAGGATTTCCCGTTTGGCAAAGTTGTCAGGAAAAAGTTGATTTTCAAGCAGAATTTCATTGTCTACAGGACATTTGTGACCTGCATCTCTACAATGCAGAAAAGCAAGGAAAGACATTCCAATATTACTAACTGATTTCCAAGCCCTTAATTTAAAATATTTTTACACTAGCCAAATAATAACAGTGGCCAAATAATAACAAATAAGAAGATCTTTGAAAACAATGGTATTTATGTGGCAATGACCACAAAGTACGAAATGTATTTTAGAGAAACTGAAAACACAGTTTCACTGGAGGTGGCATGACTAGGATTCCACTTTTAAAACTCAAATACATTTTATTTGTACAAATGCCATGCTAACTACTCTGGAAACAAACTTGAGGAGGATGTAAAGACACTAGGAACTTACAGTCCTGTTTCTGTAAATACTTCACATAGCTCAAACATCAAAGAATAATTCACACACTACTTCAAAACAATTCTTTAAACTTTCTTGGATCTCCTCTCATTTTTTTCTCACTTTATAAACAGCCAAGGTGATCACAGTTGAGAAAAAAAAGCAACATTGCCTTTTTTTCCAGATTCACTTCATTTGTTTGGCATTACTTCACATATAGCTCAGTTTGCTGGTTGTTACACAACCACAGGATCAGTTGGTCATCCTTCAACTTGATTATATAGCAAACAAGGGTGAAAAACTCCAGACAAAAAATTGTTAGAAACTATGAAAATTTCACTAGATTTAGAACTGCATGTTGCACCTGAAGCCATTTTAACAGCAAAAAGACTGGAAGTCAGTGCTAAGCGGCAAAGGTTTGGAATCTGATGGAATGTGGATGCATGCAGCCTGCACAAGGGAACTAACAGCCTGTTCCAGTTCATCAGGTTCTGTCTACCTGCATTTATATACAAAAATCATTGGAAATGGAGTAAAAAAGGATCACCTCCATCAAATTTTCCAGTATCAGCTCATTCTGAAAGCAGTAGGCCAACATATTGATTCACAATTAAGTAATGCAGTTAAAGAGGCATGAGGGATCAAAGCTCCTGAGATGAAGTGCTAATGGAAACAGCAATAAAATGGAAAAATACATGGAGTGGAAAAATGTCAGAGAGCACTTGTGGTGCAAGGATCAAAGGCCAGATCATTGTCACTGCCTGCAAGCATGAGGGGAAGTAGAACCTAGCGGGCTGTGGAGACCAGGAGGGAATTTATGTTCTTTGTTGGAAAAGGAAATAATTGCTCAGCAACTCCATCAGCAATGCTGCTAGAGGAAGTGGACGTAAAGTTGCAACTTCAAAAAGAGGCAATGAACTTCCTTTCACAGATTTTGATTGCAGAGCAAGTTCACCACATGCCTGAGAGTCATAGTCCTAAGCAAGTGGAAGAAAGAAAACATCTAGCTTGCCTTGTTTCAGAGCTCCCTGAGCTATGATCAGTGTGCTGATCTTTGTCACAAGCCAGAAATGTTCCCTCACTTCATGACCCAGAGGAAATCAGTTTTCATGGGTATAACTTGGTTACAAACACCCTGTTTAGTGGAGTATAAAGATTGCTCAGTAGGCCTGCTGATAAGACAGTAGCTTTATTTCTACAAAGAAAAGCTAATAATGTATAAGAGCAGCCAACAACAGAATGATTTGAAATAATGACTACCAAATGGCCAGTTTAAATAACTACCATACAAAGGGCAAAATAAGAATAAATTGTAATTTTCCAAAGCAGGAATGTGTAGTAAGGAAAGGGCAGTAACTCACTGTAGTATATTAAACAGGCTTCAAATACTATTTACAAGGATGAGGATTGTGTTTAAAACACAGTTTAGATCCATCTACAGACAAAGATGTTGCTATGCATTTCCTGTGACAGAACTGAGTTTATGCACCTCAGTTCTAACTTACATTACAGTGAAGGCTTTCCTGTGCTGGAATTATTTATCACATTGCACTCTGCCACTCACCTGTGAAACAACAGCCATCTTCTACAAAGTGCAACGAATATTCCTGTAATTTCCCTTGAGTTTAAAATACAGGTATCAGGAGTAAAGCCAGAATAATTTTGTTTGAAGGAAAAGCCTGCTCCATGATTTTAACAACTGAGTGGTTTAGCCAAGAAGCTGAAACAGTTGGCAGAGACTTTAACTGCAGCCATGACAGCACTCAAAACATTCCCTGCTGCCCCCTGTCACCTCACAACTCTGCTTTTCCAATAAAGAGGTCCTGATATTCGGCAAGTTCTACTACAAACCCTAAGTCAGCTTTGCCCTAAGATACAGGAGAAGACTGGAGTGAAATTGAATTAGCTACTGCACCTGAAGTTAGTTCTTCTAAAACTTCTAATAACATATTCTGTTGACAGTAACATTTGTAAACTTATTTGTAGTTACTTAGGTAGGCAAGCTTCTCCTCTTCCATGACTTATAGCACTTCAAAGCACTTCAGACAGCTTTATTTAAAAAGCTGCCAAGACTTCCTGGGAAGCAAACATTTACTGTGATCAAATATCATCTAAGTATGTCCTTCACACTGTAAGATTGAAGAGGCCAGTTTTTAAAAGGTTTTAAAAGTTTTTTTCTAGTTGCAGCCACAACTTCTTCAACATGAACAACTACAATTGTTTGTGTAAGTCACAAGAAGCAATTACTCAAAAAATGCTTCTCCATCCTTCATAATTTAAAATCCTTAACCTCTGTGTTCACTTGAGTTAAGGCAGTGGGGAAATGAGGAATAAACAGAAGCAATTTTCCCTGATCAAATGAAGGCTGTGACAATCACTTAAGATATCACTTCCATTTTCATTTTAGTTCTGTAGAAGCTTCTCAATACTTCAATCAATCTGGTAGTGTAGACAGTACATACTCCAAATCGATATTGTACTGTAGACACTATGTAATCCAAATCAACAGCTTGATCCATGGACACCAATTAAGCATGCAGTTCAGCCCTTCAGGGATTCAGAGAGGTCTGGCACTTCAAGCTGTCCTCTCCGCTTCCACAAGCATTCACTTAAACTGTACTCCAAAGACAGATTTCAGTGGGGAATCAGGAAAAACTTCTGCTGTCAATGTGAAATATTACACTGATGATCTAAGGTCTCGAAGGAAAAAAAATGCTTTTCACCTGTGTTTAGTATCCAGTGAAACAGTCATCACTATTCATAGAAATGAAGTAAAATAGGGAAAGAAGCAAATATAAAAAAGCAAAAGCTTCTGGTCATTGAAACTGTTTGTAGACCTAAAACTCTGAGCAGAGGAAATGCTATGTTAATTTTAAAAAGAAGAGAAACCATTTCCCATACTTGGGGTTTAACAAGGAAGCTTCTCTACCTGTTCTGAGCTTGGGTTCACCACAGTTTCTCACTCAGTATTGCTGTAAATTCTAACCAATGATGGTGACAGTGCAGCTCACCGGCAGAAGCATAAACACTAAAAAAAACAAGATCACCTTATCTCTTAAAGATCTGAGAGACTGGAAATGAGACACCCATTTTTGGTAATTTTTAGTCATTTTCCTCAGTTTTCCACCTAAGAATTCTGTTGTCTTTGGTGAGTAGACATTTCTAAAGCTCACTGTATTTAAGTACTAATTTACCTTCAGAATTTATAGACATCATAATCCCATGAGAATGTTTAAAGATTTATTTTCTTTCTCACAGAAATACCCAAGTTAAGGAAGAGTATAAAACTGCTACTGCCAACAAACAGAGCAAGCTCATACAAACAAGTAAGGAATTCCAAAACTAAATGTCCTTTATCAATACAACTGCCTTGTAATGCTTACAAGCATGCATGAAATTATGTACATTAACCTCTTGAAAGAATTTAGGTTGGAATGTGCAAAGCAAAGGCCAGAAAGTGAAGGCAGCTCCTTGTGCCAAGGGAACTCGGTTAACAGTCAAAGCTGACAGTTTCAGGTTTGGGGTTTTTGCTTTCTTCCGTGCACCTGGATAACATGAATACCATTGAGTGATGCAATTGGATAAAACCTGATGTACTTTGCTCACAGAAATAGGAAGGCAATGAAAAAGGCAAGGGACTAGGGAAACAGGGGATCTCATGGTACAGTTAGTGGAGAACTGAGTATCTCTCAGCAGCTTCTGCAGAATCACTCCTCAGGGGTGAACACTGGTGGTGTTCTGCATTTTCTGGATACTTTTCTCAGAATGAAGAATTGATGAAACTGATGTTAACAAGAACTGTGCTGTAAACACACACAAATTTCTGTGCTGGCTAGAAAGAATCTGATATTCTATGCAGGGAATGCAAAACTAAATTTGTCTTCTCATTCTTGGCTCCAACATTTCCTTCCTTGTTCCAAAAGGGATGCCATGAAAAAATACAGCAGCATATGCTACAACAGTGACAGAATCCCAGAACCATTCAGATGGAAAAGATCATTGAATAGAACCTTCCAGTGATCACCACCTTGTACACTAGAGCATGGCACTAAGTGCCATGTCCAGTCGTTTCTTGAACACCACCAGGGATGGTGCCTCCATCACCCCTCTGGGCAGCCCATTCCACGCTTAACAACCCTTTCCACGGAGAAATTCTTCCTGAGAATTTATGTAGCTGAAATTATGGAGAAGCCCACAAAGCATGCAAAATACTGTATTCAGAGAACATCATTGCTGACATACTGTTCATTTAGTGAGCTACAAATGATAGGGAAGAAAAAGAATTGGAATAGAACTATGGACAAATGGTATGGAAAAACCAATCAAGAAACCACTGTCCATTTCGCATGCTAAAAATAAATGCCAGGGACACAGTAATATTGAAGGAAATTTAATGATCTTTACACAAAAGTGTGAAAAGTAAGATTGAAAATGAGCCAATTCTACATATGGGTCACAGAATTCAGTATAAAAATTCCTAGCAAAGTGGTGTTTGAGCTAAGTGAGCAATTGTTAAAAAAAAAAAAGGGCTTCTGTTAAAAAAGACAAATCTTACAGCATAGTATCTATCAATGTAATCCGATACTCACTGACACGTGGGACACTGATGACTTCATTACAGATTTAAGGGAAGTACTCTCTACAAGGTACTCTCTGCCCTTTCTTGCTCTTTCAATTATCCATTTTTTATAAGCTCAGCCTGCTCTTGCCTTTGTATCTTATTCCCACTCCCTCATATGCCACCTGGTTTCCTCTCTCAATGCTTTGTTCAAGACTATTCCCTCATCACATTCTCTCTTCCAGCTCAACAAGGAAGCAGCTAATTTCAAGTGAAAAACTGAAAGCATGAACTGCCTTATCTGCACCAAGAAATCAGGTTGTCTGTAGTTTCCTGTAGAGAGAAACAATCCGAGGCAAAAGACAGGTTTTACAATCCTGGGCTGAAAAATGGGATTTCTTTGAGGAATTTTTCTAACTTTTAAAAAAATTTTTATTTAATTATTTGGAGTTTAATCGATTTTTTAGATTCATAAATTTGTATAAATGGCAAAATATCTAAAGTTCATAAAACCTCCAAACTTGTGACATTCTGTCCATATATAGTGTTTATTAGAGAGCACCTTTAATGAATACTAAATTTCCAGAGTTCTATTAGCACTCACTGGTAATGCACCTCGGGCAGCTCTATTCAGTTTAAATGGACCTTAAACAACATGGGTACATGAATTTCTTCTTAAAAGCAGCTTCCATAACTTTTTCTTTACCTTATTGATTTGACAATGCAGCCTTTGCAGAAACGGTGGCCACACGGTGTCTGCACTGCTTCCCGGAGAGCCATCAAACAGATTGGACATTCATATTTACTTTCCAAGGGTGGATCAAACTCCACGTCGTATCCTTGCGTTTCCTCCATGAAGGAGCTCGGCAGGTTGCCAGTGCCACTGCCCACACTGGAGCTCTCCTCCTTGGCTGCGGCGCTGCAGGCGCTGGCCATGGCCGCACAGCAGCCGCTCTCCACCTCTCGGGCTCCACAGCTGCTGTCACTGTGCAGCAAGCTCATGGCAGCTGATCCAGTGCTGCACAGCAGTGCACTGCAACAGGGCAAAAAAATGGGTTAATTTAAAATATTCCAAGACCCTCCCTCCCAGGCAAGAACAAAAATTATTTCCGACCAGAAACACTGGAACAGTGTTACAGAGTTGGTTCTACTCAAAAGCACTGGTTTGTTTTGACCCCGATATTTTTTTCTCTTGTGATATGCAGGAAAGGACACTGCAACCTGTCAGCACAGTTCAAACACACACACCCCCTTCTGTAATCTCTTTCATCAGACTATCTGATTTCTGTAAAAAGAGGAATCCTCTTTGTCCTTGCTATGTCCACTAAAGATGTTTCTTTACCCCTTCTGTATTATTTACTTCTAAGGTGTTCAAATAGATTTTGCACAAAAAAATGCTATATAGAATCAAGTTTTATTGGAGGACAACAGCTCAATTCCGTATTTCCCTTGCAGTGTATATATGTTATTTAACATTTTCTGTACATTGCAATTCACAATATATATTTCAAATCAACTTCACCGCAGGACCACAAATAAAGTATAAGCCCAAGTACCTAAACCAAGGAGCTGCTGTGCTGTAAATGAAATTCAAATATACAGCACTGCTGATAACATTTTAGAACTGCCAATAGGACTTTAAATTGAGTAAGAAGCTACACATGAGATAAGGATAATAATTCCACAGCTCAAAAGCTATCTACAAATTACTAGCACTCAAACAGAGTTCTTGGTCTCATTTCCCTCTTCCAGGCTGGCTAGCAGGGAGGACAAGGGACATGATTGTAAGAACAGAAGATAAAAGTCACCTTTCCCTGAAGAGTGGTGGATGGCATACTAAAGCCTGCTTTTACAACACTCCTCAAAAGCAGGGTGAACTCACAGGTATGAAATAAAAAAGTGCTGGTATCCACAAACAGATTGCTAATGTTTCTACACTGAATAAGAGAACCTTAAAAAAAGGTCTAAACAACAAATACAAATTCTAAAGACCAAGAAACCTTCCTCTCCTTTGAATTTTTAAAGGTTACAATAATTTTCTTAGAATATTACTGTGGTTAGTTTTCTATAAATGACATTTCTTTGAAAAACAGAGATTATCACTAGGTGCAAGGCAGTATGAGTAGTCTGAGGGTTATGGAGCCAGGCATGCAAAACAAGCCCAATAAGCACAGATTTGATAATCTTTTGCACAGCAGTATACGCAAAAGTCTCTTCCAGTGTTCAGCTAATGAATTCACTGTAATACCACTATGTCATTTAAAATATATGAGGGATGGAAATCCAATCAAGTGATGAAGTGTAAGGACTGTTTATCTGCATCACTACTGCAGATGCTGGGGGCAGCAGAAGGAATAGGATTACCTTGACCACAAGCTCACGAAACTGAAAATTTTCTTGCCTATATCAGAATTTGAACATCACAACTCATTTTTACAAAATGTTCATGGATAGGAGGAGGACATACAGGTAGTTTTATCTGGGTACTTATTTTATGACACCTGAAGATTACATCAACAGAAATACTAATCAAACAAGGCCTCAACTAGCATTCACTGGAAATATACTCTGAACATGTGCAATACCACAGAAATGTGCTTTAGGCCATCTACATGACAAACAACTGGCAATACTGCCCATGCTAACAGTCTGTGAGCTATTTCTTCCCAACTATCCAGACCAAAAAAAAAGCAGATCTATCTGAACAAAAACAAACGTTACCATATTTTGGTCAGATATAGTTAGAACAATCAAAACAGAACTTTTATTCTGTTGTGTAAATATGTGACTTTCCATCTTGTTGGGGTACACAGGTATGAGAAATATCTGAAGAGCTGCATTCTTGACATTTCCAAAATACCATTAAGGTACAGACCGTCAAAGCACAGTCTGACACTTCTGAGTTGTACTCAACTGGTCAGCAATGCTCACTTTCTGCAGAAATAACTCTAGAGCGGAACTGTCTGGAACTGCACCCAAAAAGTGCTGTTCACTTCCACTCCTGTTTTCTACCCCAATGTATTGTTACCTACCACAACAGGCTTTGTAACTGAGGCTCCTAAACACAACAGCGATACAAACTAGACACCAAGCACATTCTCAGCAGCTGCTTCACCCATAGTCCAGACATGACCAGTTTTAATCCCACAAAGGCAGCAGCTCCCGCAATGACTTAGAACGGAAGCAGAAGAATCAATGCTTAGAAAGATTCTCTGTGACAGATTTTTTTTCAGACTGCCAACAGCAGATCTCTTCTCTCTGGAGGAAATGCCCAGCTTGTTTCCATTGTTAAACTAACTGAACTTATTTGACAACTGCTGCAGAGGATGACCAGTCCATGGGCCACATTTAATGAAAAAAACACAGGAACTAAATTGGGCCAATGGAGTGGGAATGCTGGTATGCAGGACATTAGAATCCACAGGCCAGCCTAGGACTGAAAAATTCATATTACTCTAAGCCACAGGGGTATATTTAGTGAGACTAAGAAAGGGAAGAGGAACATACATCCCTTTAGCAATGTCACAAAGGAATTCAAGAAGTTGCAAGAAGAAATATATATACAGCTTTACTCAAATTCAGCTGTCACATTAATTGCAAAGAAGTGCGCTTCTCTTGGGTTGTTCCTTAGAAAAAAACCCCATACTATTTAAAATATTGTTCTTATAAAGAAGAAACCAGGATCTGACTCAGTGTAATCTCACTAGTTGAACACTGCGGAGATTAAGTGCTGTGCAAGCAGTGTTCTCTCTGCCCATTTAAATTGTTTCTACAGACACAGCAGCTATGGATGTTCAGTTTACAGCAACAAAACTCCCGTACCAGAGTCAGTTTAATGAATGAGTCACTGCAATCAGTCAACATCCCAGTATCACACAAAAATCCCCTTATTCGGTGATATACTCCACTCCTGCATGGGGCTTTCTATCTGCATATGACCAAGTAGTTCACAAAAAAAGAAGTCCAAGTATCTTTTTGAATTGGGAAATTCAGGCACAGAGAGGCAACTTAAACAAGGTGATTAAGAGCCAGATTTAAACTTTGTTCATATTATAAAATAGGATTTCTCCTACTACCCTTATCCATTTCATCTTATCTGTGAGCAAAATCCTCCTTCCTCCACACATAATTTAGGTATGGCGTAAGGCACAGTTTTCCAAATCAAAATCCACGCTGCTGTTACTCAATTAACCAAGGCCTTATTACTCCACCATACTTTAAAGCAATTTCTCTATGAGTTGTAAGTACTGTACTAGGAATTAGACCTGCTTCTTGTAGCATTTACTTTACCTTACAAGAGTAGGAACATAGTTTTAATCTTCCTGGACAGAGCAGTGCTAGGACAAAACTGGCTACAGGAAAGTGTACTTTGAATGGTAATGACAGGTCTTTCCCCAATGAAGGTAGAGCAGACAATCTGCCAGCTTACTGTAGCAGTTTTTAACCTTCCTCCCCTGGGGAATTCAAAAAATGCTTAGGCTGGAAAAGGATGGATTTTAACCCCCAAACCAGGATATATCCCAAATTTCAAATCAAATTGCTACACTTTCTTTTTGATTAGGAAACACATTTCCAGAGAAATAAAAATTAAGATCTCCTAAAAACCACATCAGTTTTCCTTACTGATAACAGTTGCTATTCTTTCTCTGTGCTGAACAAAATTGAGTCGAATTCAAGTACAACAATAGCCAAATATTAATTTAAAATACCTTGTGTACACTACAGCCTTTAGAGATTTTTTTTTTTTTTTTTTAAATGTTGGTCACTTTAAACACTTTTCTAGACTGCTCTCTATACCTTTTTTGTTTGCACAATCCAGCTTTCAGATTCAGGAACAACTGCAATTAAACTGGATCATTACACGGTAATTTTTCCTTTTGCTATTGTGAAGTTTCTCAGGCAGAGAAAGTCTTAAACTACATTTAATGCACCTGAAATGCCTTTTTCTAGAGCTAGGCAGTGCTACCAGACCTGCTGACTCTGGATATAATAGGTTTTAGCTTGGGCACAGAGGTATCCAGGCCTTGGGCCGGCAAAGATTGACTGGCTCTCCAAGGCAACAGCTGTATTGTTTGCCAACAGAAAGGAAGGTGCTTTCCATGCCCAGTGGTAATGGACAGAACTTGTTTGATCATTACCTGGGCTGCAGAAGTCTGGGAATGCCCTAAGGATTAAACTTTCATGCCCCAGAAAAGATAGCTAAGACTAAGTAGTCTCCATCCTACTCTTGCGACTTTAAACCATAATGAAACCTTTCTTCACTAAGTAACCTGTGCTGTGTTGCTATTTACACTGCTACGTTACAAAGTGATTAGGTTGATGTGAGATAGCACAGTCGGACCAGAAGAGCAAACTCCTGCAAGAATAATGTACCCTATGAATAATGTACCTTATGATCGACAAAAACAGTTTCAAGACAGAATTTAAACTGCCTGTATTTAAATTAATGCATGCAACAAAGCTCAGTACTCTGATTTTTCAAGTCCCATAGTATAATGAAGTTTAGGCAGGACTACTGGTACGAGAAAATATCTTCCAATTACCTGTAAAATCACACTATCATTAAGAGTTTTAGCGAAGAAGTAAAAGTATTGTAGCAATGTTTCAAGCATTTGGCAAACTGAAGGAATACTGTGCAGGGAAGTATCATTTGCTATAAGAGAAAATTTTAACTATAAATCAGGAAGTACTGAACACAATTAATTTCCACATGCCCTTTCCTAGAAAATTGACACTGATTACCCATATAAATAAGGAAATCAATACAGAGGATTATTCCAAATCCTTTTTCTTACTTAAAGTTCACAAATATAATTAATTTGCTTGCAGCCTGGCCAGCACACACCAAGCAGGGGAAATGGCTTTAGCACTGCATCGACAGAAAAACTGGCCAAACTTTTCTCTTTTCTTCATCTGCCTTGTATACGTATGTATAGATTTCTGGGTCATGAGACTGACAGACCAGTGGAGTGACTTTGGATAATTTGTTTATGGAGTAATACTTGCAACACCTATTCCCAGGAACATTAATCGTGTACTGATAACTGATAAGCACCATGTCTTTCCACTACAAGGTTTGTAGCTATCATCACTATGGCCTCATCCAGGCAGAACACATGAAATTATGTAAATTCCTTTTAATTAACACCTATAAAACACTTTTCTTTTCAATGTTACCAAATGGCTAGACAGACCAAAGCAATAGGAGATTCAGGCAGAACTTTTAACAGCAAAAACTAAGTTCCAGTTTCTTGTCAAAGTCTGCAAGCAAGTTGCAAATATTTTGTTGAGATATGAACTTTTTTTTTTTCTAGCAAGATTTACTGCTAAGAATTCCAAGTCTTTTGGATAACCACTATACTTACACCATTTTAACATGTGAACCTGAAGACTTGAAAGAAGAATTTGTGTTTGAAGCAAACACAATCAAACAACATTCAGAGCTCATTAGATTATCAAGAGCTCTTGACTAGAGCAGAGCAGCCCTTGGGGGTTTCTGAAGCTTTCCAGGTGATTTCTCTTTATTTGTAAAGAATGCTGTCAGGCTTTAATCACATAAGTATTTTCATGCTTGAATGTTACTTAGGAGACTAGATGGTGGCACACTCACTGTTACATTCATATTTTATCCTACTTAAGTGTGTCAAAACAAATTTAATTTTAGTGAGCAGTGGAAGCATACCATACTGTATTTAACACCAAGGTACTCTATGGGTTTTTCCATAACCAAAAAACAAACCCAAGCCAAAATTCCATAAAACTTTCTTCTATTTTCCAACTTTTAGATACAAGTCACTGAGAACTGGAAAATACAAGGAATGCACTGTTAGTGAGAAGAACAATGCTAATTAACTCTTTACTTTGGCAGCAGCTCTGGCTTCTGTTCTCCCTCTGCACACTGACAACATATTGAGATATGTGTTGTGCCTTTCTATACCCCTCAATAGACCTACAGAGAATGTAAGATGCTGCCCTAATGGGGACAAAGTAAACAAATATAAGGCACTTCAAAAAGAGGCAAGGAGAAGTATGGCTGTGAACAAATGTCACTTCCTCAAGGCAGTCTCCAGGCTACATTTAATTACCATCCACCTCTACAGGTATGAGGCTTGTATGTGGCATTATTAAAATGATCTGAGACCCTGGGAAAGCAAACAGTGAATTAAACACACATTCTGAAACAATTAAAACATTTCTGCTTTTCACTCCACCTTACATTTACTTTTATGTTCTTTTTTACATGCTTTATACTCAGAATCTTTTATGGTCAGTTTTCATACTCTGGATCTAAAACTTTTTTTTACATGTGCTTAGCTACTCTGTGCTACTGAGACACAAAAGTTAGTCCTCTTGTCATACTAAACTCATGGAAGTTCAAGGGGTGAAGAAAAGCATGTTCACCTCATGGTTATTTTTTCATGCAGAAGTTCTATCAGCATAGGTACCTATTGTGTGCCTTGCCTTTCTAAATACAGCAGCAGTTTTTTAAGATAGAAAGCAGTACTGCAGCGTTGCAATAATACAAAACTTTAAAGGCCACATGTCTTGACAAGTTCTCATTCAACAGAATCTGACTGAACTCCATAAATCTTCACCTGCTGGGAAAAGCTAAAGGTAAAGTGGAATATGCAGAAGAATTATGCCCAGAGTGATACCGTGAAAATAACCCAAGTGCTTTTATCAGCATACTTCTGTGATTTTTCCCCCTTCTTTTACTAGAAGGACAAGTTTTACAGCCTTTTCATTCTATGGGAAGGCAAAGCAGTTTGTGTGCAAGTCTTTAAACAGTTGGTGAACACAGTGCAAAATTCATCCAAAGCTTCAAATCAGTATTAATCACTCACACTGGTATCTGATATACCACAAAATCCACATAGCTGGGGGTAGCTCTGCAGAACGTGTCAGAAGAAAACCTGGAGGAATATTTTCGGCAAGCTTTAACGACTAGGTCTAAGGGATATAATTAGAACATTTTCCTCCCACCTACAGCTGAGATTCCGTTTAAGTACGAAAAGACTCGGCGTGACCTATCCAAGCCGGACGAAATTGATGGATATTACTACTGAAATAATAATTTAGTACTCGCGTTAAAAAATTTACCGTAAATATTAAATACCACCAGTCTCTACTAGAAAATAAGAGCTACCGGGTTTAGAAACAGTAACCTATCTTGCAAGTTATCTTTTAACGTGTTCCCGAAGAATTTACTGAGTATCTATCTCCATTTCACAGAGGGAAAACCAGAGCCCGGGTTAAGCTGATGCGCCCGAGACAAGCGGGACCACAGCTCGAGAGTCACCGCTGCTCACGCTCCTCCCGCTGTCCGAAGGCACCGCCGGGTAGAGGAAGGACAAAGTCACTCCAGCCGCATTCCCACCGGCCAGGCAGAGTAGCGTGCTTGCGAGCCCCGTGTCGAGCGGCATGGCCGGGCTCAGCCGCGCCGCGCCGGCCGAGCCTCGGTTTCAATTCCGGAGCAACGCAGCCGGAGCGCACCAGCCCCACCAGCGCCCTGCCCCAGCGCAGGCCACCCCTCTCCGGTACCCCCGGCCCGGCTCGGCTCAGCCCGGCCCGGCCCGGCCCGGCCCAGCTGTGCGCCGAGCCCCGAGCTCGGGGAAAGGGGCCGCAGGGCTCCGCGCTGCCGGGCAGGAGGCGGCTCCGCTCCGCAGC
>VZTX01002894.1:350915-370856 GCA_013400915.1 Pardalotus punctatus
CCCGGGGCGCCTCGGCCGCTGCAGCGCCCTCTGCCGCCGCGGAGGGGCAGCGCCGCGGAGGGGCGGGGCGGAGCGGGGCGGGCTCGCAGAGCCGCGGGGAGCTGCGGTGTCACTGCGGTGTCACTGCGGTGTCACTGCGGTGTCACTGTCACCCCTCCCCAAATTACACAAAACTGTCTCCACCAGTGGCTGTGGCAGCGCTGAATTCTCCTGCCGGGCCGGTGTTCGCTCCGCGCTGCTGATGCTTTTATGAAGAGCCATCAGGATGCGCTCCGCTCCGTCGGGAGCGCCGTTAAAAACGAGGCGCTGAAAGCCGTGGGGGTGGCGGTGTGTGTGTGGCTTGGGAGTCGCCAAAAAGCCGTTTCTCAATGCAAACCAAATGCTTATTAGAAACGACTTCCTCTCTCGCCCTCAGGAGTCCCGTGGGGACTCCTGCAGGCACCGAAGCCGGGTGCGCTGCCTCCCCCAAGGCGGTCGCAGAGGGGAGCCTCTCCCGGTGGCTGGGACTGCGGGAAATATTAAGGAAGTGAAATACCGGGACAGTGTGAGCACAGACAACTTCATTTCCTTAGAAACCAACGAGGGGAATTTAGTTGATTGCATTTAGGAGTTTTCTTGGCAAGAATCTCTGATTAACACACATTTAAATCCAACAAACGCTTCTGTTCCCACTGTTTGGGGGGGCTGGATGCCACAATTTTCCAGAGGTTTTCAGTGTTTCTGTCTGTACACCATGCTCCCTGGGAACTGGAAATCAGTGGCTTTTTCCATGGCTGAAGTGCCTGTCTCCCTCTGCAGAGTGCTACTCCCAGAGCCAAGGCCGTGCCAGACCCTAACACACCCCTCAGAGTTGCTTGTGTCCAAAACACACCTACATTTTTTTTTATTAGGACCTGCCAGGAAGCTAAAGAATTAGGGGAAAGAGGTAGCTGGGCCATCAGATAGGGCTCTAAAGTATCGCAATAAAGAAATAACAACATTAAGAATAAATAAATAAATTGAAACTTTGTGGACCCACCCCCAGACAACGGGTTGAATTTCAAAGCTACCCTTTTTTGTCCCCTGCCAGGTGAACATACTGTATGCTACTTTCATTAGCTGTAAAACAAGGAAATTTATCATTGCATGGCTTTGCAAAACAGGTATCCTTAGATTGAGAGTTTTGTATGTCTGAAAAATACTATTTTTAGTAATCTGCAAGGTGTCAAGGGCACTGATGTGCAGCCTGTTTCAACTGAGAATTCAAGGAACTCATGTAGAGTTTTTATTCCAAGAATAAATGAATTCTTTTATTCAGAAGAGTTTCCAAATCTGTACGGTTTAGGCCCATGATGATGTATTGATGCCCATGCTGTAAAAGAAACAAATGCAAAAATGCTTTTCTCCACTCGGTGGTGCCAGCTGCACAGGGAAAACATTTTCCAGTACTGGATCTGTGCAGCTCAAACTGTTGAGCAATTGTGCTCATACAGACATAAAAAACACCCAAAGCTGTAGCAATTTGAGATCAATTAAAATCGTTAGTCACCTGCTGTATCCCTATGAGACAATATTTTTCCAAGGTGATTTCCTGGGTACTTGGAAGAAAAGCAGTTGACTAGGCTTATGTATGTTCATGTGGTTCCTTTGATAAGGCAGCTGATGCCTGTGCAGTGTGGTTTTGCACAGGAACTCAGGCTCCTGGGGGGACAGGACAGGCAGCCAGCTACCTGGGTGAAGTTTTGAATACACAGCCCAGAGGGAGAGATCTGCTAAACTTCTCAAAGTGCCTCAAATTCCTCAATACTAACAATGCATATTGTCAGGGAACAGTGCCTGCCACTTCAAGATAAGAGAGGAAATCAGTATGTGCAGAGAGTGATTTTGATTGATATCTGGCATTGCAGCACAACCTGATTTTTTTTCAAAAGGTCTCTCCAAATGCTAAGGAGTGAATAGTAAAAATAGGTAGGTTGTTAGCAAGTCCAGGCAAAACAGCAGAGTAGCAGAGCTCAGGCCCTAGCCATCTAATGTTCTCAGAGGTCTAGAAATGCCTCAGCCATGATATCCTTGTCCCACACTGCCTTGGCCTGGAATGACATCTATGACTTCTGTTCTACTTTATCCTGACACTCCCATTCAGATGTTTCCAATTGGGATTTATTTCACATTAGGGTTTTGTTTGTGTTGGAATCTGAGCAAGGACATCAGGATTTGTCTCTGAACCTTTTTACTTTTTCCATGCATTATGTGTTCCATAAATACTTTGTTTCCTTTCTCCATACCTTACTTGCTTTGACATGAATCCTTACACTGGTTTCTGGTTCACTGCTGTTATCCTCTTGTGTGGCACAAAGACTCAGAACTAACCACTTCTCCAAGACATCATCTTACAAGAATGGCTTGAGTCAGAATGGCACAAAAAGGACCTGGAGGTGCTGGCTGACAATGAGCAGTGGCCAGGTGGCCAAGAAGGCCAATGGTATCCTGGCCTGTATCAGAGATAGCGTGGCCAGCAGGACCAGGGAAGTGATTGTTTCTCTGTACTTGGCAATTGGTGAGGCCCCACCTCAAGTCCTATGTTCAATTTTGGACCTCTCACTACAAGAAAGGCATTGAAGTGCTGGGGCAATGAGACTTGTGAAGGGTCTAGAGAACAGGTCTTATGAGGAGCAGCTGATGGAGCTGGGGGTGTTTAACCTGGAGAAAAGGAGGCTTAGGGGAGACCTTATTGCTCTCTACAGCTGCCTTCCTTTCAAGGATGTTGTACCAAATTGGGGTCAGTCCATTTCCCAAGTAACAAGTGATAGGACAAGAGAAAATGTCATCAAATTTCATCAGGGAAGGTTTAGATTGGATATTAGGAAAAAATTATTCACCAAAAGGGTTGAGGAGTATCAGAACAGGCTGGCCACAGAAACTGTTGAGTCACCATCCCAAGGGGGTATTCAAAAGAAGCGTAGATGTGTCACTTAGGGAAAAGATTTAGTGGTGGACTTGGCCGTGTTAGGTTTGTGGTTAGATCTGATGATCTTAAGAGCCTTTTCCAACCTAAAGGCTTCTATGATTCTAAGAATTGAAAGCATTGTAAGATCATAGCAGATAAAAGAGTGTGGGTCCTCTCAGCTATTTTAACTATAGCAAATATCAAGTATTACAACTTTTGCTGATTTTTCCTCTGGCTTACATCAGATGCTGTCAGGTAAGAGGTGCATTAACTGGGAGATCCAGAGCCACAATGTAAGCATGGTGGCCTCCCTCAGCCACCTTCTCAGGGAAGAGCGTGCAAATCAGAAATGGATTTTGAGTCCTGCAGGATCACAAAGTCTCCAGAAAATGGGAAATGTCTGGGTGTTTATGTAGTTTTGCTGCTATTGAAAATTCCTACTTCTGGAGTGTGAACTTTTGAAAGGACTTGATGGATCACTGGAATTTTTGCACAATGTTATGTGTGGAGGCTGAAAACTTTCAGGGTGCTGTTGTATGACAGCATCTTTCCACTTTGAGTCAGTTGCTCTGTGGAAACTAAGCATGGGTTTTCTTCTTGGGCTTCCAGGAAAAAGACTCTGGCCTTTGAGTAACTGGTATAATACCTACCAGTTACTCAATGAGTATATAACTAACTTTTATATTGCTCATTTGTCCTGCCTGCCCAGGGCCTTCAAGACCCCAGACACACATTACTGAAGAGGTAATATCCATGCAAATTAAATACTGGTATCAGAATAAAGGACACTTTGTGATCCCTGTTGTCATTCACCCAAACTGAAGAAGCTTGGTTGGGGAAGTGAGACACTGGCCTTCAATGAAAGAGCTTTGACATGGAATACCACTGTGACCAAGAGTAGATTCTCCTCTCAGAGAGTTAACAGTGAAGAAACCAGTTATGAAACTATAAAGAAGAAAGCTAAATGCAAACTTTGTGTTCAAAAACAGTGCAGGTGCTCCTCAGAGAGAGTCTGCATACTTATCTCAGAGCCCAGAAGTCTCACACACGACGACCTTGTTTATATGAATTTTGTGGTTATGGCTCATAAATTGCCAGGTGCCACCTGGATTTGAGAGTTCTGTATTGTGTTCAGTTCAAATAAACTGTGGTTAGCACCAGTGTTGTACGGGGAGCTGGGAGGGAGAGGGATAAGTGAGATAAACAGCACTGCAGTGTCTTTAAAAAGCAGAGGGAACACAGAACGAGTCAGACCATGCATGAGAGAGAGCAAACAAGCTTGACATTTGGAACAAACTGGGCAGACATAGCAGCAGCTCTACAAATTGACAGCGAGCTGAAGGTAGGCTAGCAGTATTAATGACAGCATCACAGATGCTTGTAGGACATCCCAGTGATGGTTCCTTGTCCTGGTTTAATGGGCAGGTCAATGATTTTATTTTATATATGCATCCTCACTTCAGCGGTTGTTCTGTTCATTTTGGTGAGACTTTCTCTAAAGCAAGGTCTTCCTAGATGTGAACAAAAGTATTGCAATCTTGCTTGTCTTCAGAAATGTATGACATACTGTGATCTGGGGGAAAAAAGGGATTTCTTTTCCCTTTTCAAGAGAAAAAGGGGCAATACTGAACACAGCTGTTTGAGTTGATTAAATAACCACAGCTGGAGATTCATGCTTGGGGTTCCCTCTGTAAGACTCTGAGCAGGGTAGGCAAGGAGAAAAAAGATTGTTGACTGTGACCCCAAACTAGAATAACAGAACACAGGCACATTTTGCATGAGTAGCAGGAAATATTCCTAGCACTGGGAATATTTCTTGCTCTCCCAAGAGAGCTGCTAAAATCTCCATTGCCTGGGAGCTAGGCAATTCAAAAGCATTTGATGAGTAGCCTGTTAGCAACAATTAACTACTGCAGAAGGTGAAGGTCTGATAACCTGAGAGGGCTTCTTTGTCATTCGTTTCTTCCAGGACATATTCAATGAAAAAAGGAAAAAATGCTTGGTTTTTCTTCAGCACAGGTAGACCCTGTCTGATTTATTTGAGCTGGTGATTAATAGCAAGAGTCAGGTCATGGGTTTGGAGATGAGTATGGCACTGCAGTGGCACTTACTCAAAGGGCTAGAAGAGCAGAGAAAGTATTAAATATTTTGCTCTAAATGTACTTAGTGCTGGCTGTTTCTTTACAATGACCTAGATATTGCCCTGAAGAGGCATTACTCATGGTTTAAGAGATTCTGAAGGTGCTGCTGGTGGTTGTGAAATTACACAAAATTGCATAGGGTGTTATGTAAAAGAGAAGGATCTGTGGGCAGTATAGGGCAACTAGGTATTCAATTACTCTGCAGGTGATAGGAGCACAGAACTATTCAGAGGAAATGGGTTACTGCTCAGAGCATAAATTTTACCAAGTCTGCCACAAGATGCAGACAAGAAAGTGAGACAGTAGTAGTGCTCTGAATTCATCGGTACCCAGCTGCACCACACAGAGCTGTGAACAGCAGAATACAAGCACATATGTTGCCAGGCTGGATCAGCAATGGACAGCAGGAGACTGCACTGCAGAAAGGGATATTGAGGAGTATAGGCAGCTGGATGGAGCAATGTGGGCAGATGGGGACAGTGGTATGGGCAGCTTGGTCACAGTGGGATGAAATGAAGAGAAGCTGGGAAGAAAACAAACCTAAATTTTAGTTGCCAAGCCTAATGAATGATTTTAAAGTAAAACTCAGCTCTTCAGGAAAGAGCTAATCAGACTGGTTTGTCATTCTGGATGTGGAATTAATTAATGCATGCAGTCCTTTCCCAACCGACTCTGAGGGGCTGTACTCAAATGAGGGTTTATTGAAAGGTTATAGATGAAATAATCTCAGAAACACCCTGGGTATCATCACTTTGGACCATGACTTGGATATATTTCCTAATGAAGGACACCTTCTGAAAAGACACTGAACTGAGATTTCTAGCAAGTTATCTGGATTGCTAAGTGATGATATAATCAGTTAAGAAACCACAGCCATGTGGTTTAGTTCTAGTACATTGTCTTAAGGTATAGTTTTCCTCACTTTTATTACTCCCAGCAACCAGATCAGTGAAATCAAAATAAATTAGAAAACATTACTGAATTTTCTCTATACTATTAATTTACCTTGTGCATTTCTCATAGCCAGGTAATGAAAAATAGGTTAGTCACTCATGTTGTTTCTATACAATTTTATTTTCTGAGTCTGATGCAGTAGCAAAAAGTTTCTGTGTTTCAGGTGAAAGTCTTGTATTTATTTTTATACACACCAT
Organism: Pardalotus punctatus; assembly: GCA_013400915.1. Lineage (NCBI taxonomy): Eukaryota > Metazoa > Chordata > Aves > Passeriformes > Pardalotidae > Pardalotus > Pardalotus punctatus. The sequence continues at coordinate 357,134 of VZTX01002894.1, forward strand.
ATTTCCATGGAAACCACATTGATATTACTTTTGGCTGCACTTCTGTGAAAGCTAAAACTGGGGTCACATTCAAATTTCCAGTACCAATTGAGTTCAGTTTCACATTAAAAAAATCACCAACTTTCAGAATGTAATGCTGTTGTCTATAGTAGCTTTACTTATGGTAAGCTCAGTTGAGCATAAGAAGGAAGGGGCAGATTTGGATGTTAACTACCAGATGATTAACAGCTTCATGTAAGGTGCACAGGTGATCACATAGACGTGATGCCTCAGGATCAAAGTCAAAATACATTTGGGAACTTATCTGATACATTGAGTGGACAGCCTTTTCTGGGCCTCTCAGTTCGGTAGGTGTCTTGGATGACTAATGCACTCTCAAAACATTTCTCAGTTAAAGTGATTAGAACCGTCCTATTAAAAATCATGGCATTATTACTAATTTTGGAAAATAAGCTAATTTACATATTTCTATTTCTCAGGTGACCTGGTTTCTGTGAGATTTCAGATGTCAGTAGCATTACAAATGGACCTGCCTGAAGAACTTCAGCATCCATATACAAAATTTTCTGAATGGAAATTCAAGCTCTTTAAATTGCGATCATTTGAAAAAACAGCCTCTGATGACAGTCAGCACATAAACAAAGATCAGGCAGAAGAGGCTGCCTCTTCAAACAAAGAATTCATCCTGCATAAGGATGAAGCAATGCCAAGAGGAGAAAAGATGAAGTTAATGGGTGATAGGCAGGGACTTGAGAAAGATGCCCTGAAAACACAAGACAATAGAGCTCATCAGAACAATCTGAAGCAACTCTGCCGCATCTGTGGAGCTTCATTTAAAACGGATTGTTACAAAAGCACTTACCCAGTGCATGGGCCAGTGGATGATGAAATTCTGTGGCTTCTGAGAAAGAAAGAAAAAACAGCAACCTCTTGGCCAGATCTTATTGCTAAGGTTTTCAAGATTGATGTGCGAGGGGATGTTGATACTATCCATCCCACTCGATTCTGTCACAACTGTTGGAGTATTATACATAGAAAATTCAGTAATACTCTATGTGAAGTGTATTTTCCTAGGAACAGCACAATGGAGTGGCAACCCCACTCCCCAAACTGTGATGTGTGCCATACTACCAGGCGAGGAATCAAGAGAAAAAGCCAGCCCCCAAGTGTACAATGTGGCAAACTTGTCAAAACCACTGGGGAACGCACTCGGCTAAACAGAGGTGTAAAGAACCAAACACAGATAAACAACAAAAATTTAATGAAAGAGATTGTCAATTGCAATGATATACATCTCAACACCAAGCTGCTTGCAGTTGATTACCCAGTAGATTTCATTAAATCAATTTCTTGCCAGATTTGTGAGCATATTTTGGCAGATCCAGTGGAAACAACATGCAGACACTTGTTTTGCAGAACTTGCATCCTTAAATGTATCCGGGTTATGGGCAGTTATTGCCCCTCCTGCTGGTATCCTTGCTTTCCTACTGATCTGGTAGCCCCAGTGAAATCCTTCCTGAACATCCTTGATAACCTGAGTATAAGATGCCCTGTAAAGGAATGTGATGAAGAGATCTTGCATGGGAAATATGGCCAACACCTCTCCAGCCACAAGGAGATGAAAGATAGAGAGCCCTGCAGCTACATAAATAAAGGTGGCCGACCGAGGCAGCACCTCCTGTCTTTGACAAGGAGAGCTCAGAAACATCGTTTGAGGGAACTGAAACGTCAAGTCAAGGCTTTTGCTGAGAAAGAAGAGGGCGGTGATATAAAGGCTGTATGCATGACTTTGTTCCTGCTGGCTTTGAGAGCAAAAAATGAACACAAACAAGCAGATGAACTGGAGGCTATAATGCAAGGGAGGGGATCTGGACTTCATCCTGCTGTCTGTCTGGCAATCCGAGTCAACACATTTCTCAGCTGTAGTCAGTATCACAAAATGTACAGAACAGTAAAAGCTGTCACTGGGAGGCAGATCTTCCAGCCTCTGCATGCTCTTCGCACTGCTGAGAAAGCCCTCCTACCAGGTTATCACCCATTTGAGTGGAAACCTCCCTTGAAAAATGTATCCACTAACACAGAAGTGGGAATTATAGATGGACTATCAGGACTGCCACTCTCAATTGATGACTACCCCGTGGACACAATTGCAAAGAGATTTCGATATGATGCAGCTTTGGTTTGTGCCTTAAAGGACATGGAGGAGGAGATCTTGGAAGGCATGAAAGCAAAAAATCTGGATGACTATTTGAATGGCCCCTTCACTGTGGTAGTGAAAGAGTCCTGTGATGGAATGGGGGATGTCAGTGAGAAGCATGGGAGTGGGCCTGCTGTCCCAGAGAAGGCTGTTCGCTTTTCTTTCACAGTCATGAACATTTCTATAGCACATGGGAATGAAAGCACGAGGATCTTTGAGGAAGTAAAGCCCAATTCTGAGCTGTGCTGTAAGCCCTTGTGCCTTATGCTGGCTGACGAATCAGATCATGAAACTCTGACGGCAATCCTGAGCCCCCTCATAGCAGAAAGAGAGGCTATGAAAAACAGTGAACTGCTGCTTGAAATGGGAGGCATCCTGAGAACATTTAGATTCGTCTTTAGGGGTACAGGATATGATGAGAAACTCATGCGGGAAGTGGAAGGGCTGGAGGCCTCAGGTTCCACTTACATTTGTACCCTGTGTGATGCAACCCGCTTGGAGGCGTCCCAGAATTTGGTCTTCCACTCCATAACCAGAAGCCATGCTGAAAATCTGGAGCGCTATGAAATATGGAGGTCCAACCCATATCATGAATCAGTTGATGAGCTCCGTGACAGAGTGAAGGGTGTTTCAGCCAAACCTTTTATTGAGACCGTTCCCTCCATAGATGCACTGCACTGCGACATTGGCAACGCAACAGAATTCTACAGGATTTTCCAGATGGAGATTGGTGAACTTTACAAGAATCCTGATGTGTCTAAAGAGGAGAGGAAGAGGTGGCAGTTGACTCTTGACAAACACCTCAGGAAGAAGATGAACTTGAAGCCTATGTTGAAGATGAGTGGAAATTTTGCTAGAAAGCTCATGTCCAAAGAGACTGTAGAAGCAGTATGTGAATTAATAAAGTGTGAGGAAAGGCATGAAGCCCTAAAAGAGCTAATGGACCTTTACCTGAAGATGAAGCCAGTGTGGCGATCCTCATGCCCTGCCAAGGAGTGCCCGGAACTGCTGTGCCAGTATAGCTACAATTCACAGCGATTTGCAGAGCTCTTATCTACAAAGTTCAAGTACAGATATGAAGGCAAGATTACAAATTATTTCCACAAAACGCTTGCTCATGTTCCTGAAATCATTGAACGCGATGGGTCCATTGGGGCCTGGGCAAGTGAAGGAAATGAGTCTGGAAACAAACTGTTTAGGAGGTTCCGAAAAATGAATGCCAGGCAGTCCAAAGTCTATGAGATGGAGGATGTCTTGAAGCACCACTGGCTATATACATCTAAGTACCTCCAGAAGTTCATGAATGCTCATAAAACATTAAAAAGCCAGAGCTTCACCATTGATTCAGGGCATAGTTTAGGTGACTCCTTGCCACTGGATGTCTTGGAAAACAATGATTCAGCAGAACTCTAAAGGTAAAGCACCTTTGGTGTTGGGTTTGTGATGGTGTCTTCCTGCAAGGAAGCAGATTCTTTTTTCAGACCTGTAGAGGTACAGAGAAGTCTGAAATTTACACTCCCTGTTAAGGTGCTAAGAGGAGTTTATTTAATACATCGTGTGTGTTGGGAGTTTCCAAGAGGCAATGCACTGGTGCATTTACCAGTTGTTACAGGAGATGAAAGCAGAAACAAATTGCAAAGAACGGTCTTCATTTTGTTCTGGTCATATTGTTTCTAAGGGATAAAATCAAAGTAAACAAGGTTTTATAGAAACCTTTAGTTTGGAGGGAGTGTGATTCTGGAGAGTAATGACAGTTGCTGAAAAAGGGAGCATGGCTGTTTGTTTTGTTTGCATTTTTAGAACTATTTTGCTATTTTCATTTTAGGAGGGCTTGATTATTTTCTTGATGGTTCTTTGCGTTTTATAAGTAAAGATTTGTCAGTGAGACACTTGGATAATTGTTTTGGGATAAAGTTCAGTTATTCTTGCATAAAATACTCACTAAAGATACAAACTTTGATGTCACATACTCCAGAAATATTATTATTTAACATATATATTGTATTACTGCTTAGGAGCAGATGATGTTATCACCACGCTAATTTACTATATTAAGATACAGGAAAGGTAGCTGAAGTTTTTTAAAGATATTTTTATCATGGCCTGTTTACTCTGAAACGCAAACTTGTGCTCCTAAATCAGGATTTACAGTGCCTTGTGGTTATCTCATTACATAAAGTACATTCAAGCTCTGCTGTGGAGTTTGTTGCTTCATGAGCATTTTAGACTTCTATGGTAACTTCAGTATATAGTACAATTTGCATTAGTACAGTTTTATTGAATGAATTCCTGGCCTCACTGAAGTCACCAGTAAATCCTCATTAATACCACTAGGTGCAGAATTTCACCAAGTGACTTTAGTCACAGCAGTCCCATTTCCGAGGAGATGGTTATTACCTTGATCAGATACATGCCAGTAGGATATTTCCCTGACTGCTATTGCTGTACTCCAGCTGTATCTGATACTGAGCTTTTTCACACCTGGGATATAGCAGACTCACAGCCTTGTTGTCCAAATCTGTGAAAGAAGGATAGTATTTATTAACCTCAAAGATAGTTGCTTACAAAACTAATTAAAAAGCTGTTTTGAAACTTCTGCATACCATATTTTTCACTATTACAGCAGGGTTTAGTTGGTACTTGTCTTTCTGTTGTGATATTTTGTATATTCATAATTCATAAAATTATAAGACTTTAATTCAGTTACATATTTATGAAACATACTCAAGTACCTGAGATGCCTCCAAATCATCCAGCCTTTCAGATTTGCATCTGTGGCTAGGGTGTTACTGTGTAAGCAGTAATGTTTCTGAAACAAGATTAAATGTGGAAACAATCAAAGCATGGATCTAAAAGAATCTGCTTTTTTTTTCATTTTGATGTGGCAGAAGTTGGTTTCTGAGTGTAAGTGAACAATGAATTAAAAAGAATTAATGGTCTGAGGTTTGTTTTGTAGTATCTTGTTAATGTTATTTACTATATCTTTAAGGGTCTGGCATCTACCATTTATGGACAATTAAAAAAATAGAGTTAAGTGCTAGTAATTAGTGCAAATATCAATGTCATTCTCCTTATGCCTTTCTTTTTGTTTCTACTAATTAAATCAGTATTTAAAAAGTAGTCTGTAATTTAGGATTTTGGTTTAATATTAATTTAGACATAATTTAACACTTATGTCAAAATCTGCAGTTGGAAATAATGCCTTTTTTTTTAAAGCAGTGAAAAGGACTACAGCATCTTCTGTACGGTGTATCATGTATATCTGCACTTTCTTAGTGTTCATTTCTAGATTAATTTTTTAAAAATTTCTTTGAAAACAAGTATTTCCTATATAGCATAAAAATCATGCTTTACCAATAAATGTAGACCACAAATACAGCTGTTTCCCAGGGAGTATAAATATCAGGTATAAAGAACATTCTCCAGCAGTTACAGTTTTGCAGATACAGTTTTCATATTTGGTCAGCATATATTTCATTATACAAATAGTTGCACACTTTCGTTTTTTCTCTGTATGTATATTTGGGGCCACTGTTTTACCTTATATTGTATCTTTGACTTTGCTTGAATAAATTAGGGGTTTGTTTAACAATCTTGACTCATCTCATGGTGATTTTCAGTCCATTTAAGGGGTATCTATAGTTTTTGTTGCCTTTTGCACAGCAGTGTATTTCACCACCAAGTAAGTCCAAAGTCATCCACAGCAATGCATAGTGTCATGGAGTGAGAGGCCAGACTTTGTTCATTTTGTACATGTAATTTCATTGGCTCTGCTAATATTGTCAAATTCCAAATTCAATTTGCTGATATAACAGCGATTTGTCTCACTGCCTTCAAAAGAGTTGAGTAAGTTTTATCCTTGTATGTATGATTTCTTAAGACAAGCCTTATATGCTGGGGTAACTCATCAAAGTGAACAAAACCTGAGTGAGGACGGTGAAATGCAGTGGCATGTGGCACTATTCTTCTGTGAAAGATTTTAAGTCATAAAGACAAATTGCACACTCTACCAGCTCTGGGCAGGATAGCTGACACAGAGAAGTACTACTTTTTTTTCCCCCCTTTTCTGTTTTCTCAGACTTGAATCTAGTTTAATCTTCTGTTTCCCATTGTTGACATCTTCTGTAAATCAGTTGAGAATTTGGAGCTCATTAGAACAAACAACACTGAAGGGGTAGGTACCTGCAAGTGAAGCCTTTGCAAACAGAGCTGAAATAACAGTGCTGCATGCACAGAGCCCTGCACTGGAAGGCAAACAAATCCTGACTGCAGACAGGTGCACCATTTGGTTATGCAGCCTATTGTTAAGCTTTCTGACTTTGAAAAGGCTCTAGAAATATGGAGACACTTCTATTCATGGTACTCTGTCAAACCTTCACATTCCCATTTTTACATTAATAATTGGTACAAATCCTTCAGTAATTCACGGTAAATAGTTACACCTTGTTCTGAAATTGTCTGTAGTTTTTATACAATCACATTATGTACCTTGTTTTGTTTTATTCAAGGGCTTTTTATTGTGAATTGCTATGTTATAAATGATGTGAACTATGTTAGAAGGCATGATTCTGCTATCACATTTTTTTTCTCACAGAGATAATTCTATTGTCTTTAAACAAATCAGCTTTGACTTTCAGTCAGGTAGTTCAGAAACAAACTCTAGATATTTACAGGATCCTAATTTCTGATTACACTGAGTTATTTGCTTTGTTTCACTGCATGGCTTCATAATTTTACTTTTTCTTGCTGTATTACAGTTTTGTATTTCATTAAACCAGTTTAAAATAAAGGTCTTATAAATATTTAAGTTTCTGACTTTTTATTTCTTACAGTTTTTCAACGATGCCCATAATTTCCTGGTGGCAGTCTTAGTTTTCATTCAAATTGTGGATGTTTTTCACAGTTAGGCTGCTCTAATACCCAGAGACAGCTATGATTCCAGCCCTGTTCTGGAAGTCACTAAATTAACACAAATGAAGATTACTCTGTGAATCTCAGCAGTCCTTTCAGCACCCTTCCTCAAACGCAACTGACAGAACACTAAACTGGTATTTTTTATTACATTTTTTATATTTATTACAGTTTTATTTAGTTTGTAAATGTCTTTTTGTTCATTTACAAATATCATCCCAGATTATATGTAAAATCAACCTTGCACTTTTAATCACCATGCTAATACATTAAGTGTCTTTGCTGGTTTCTGTGCATCCTTGGCATCAAATTTTGGCTCCTCACCAGAGGTTGAGCTTTAAAGATTAGTTACAATCTACCTTTCAGTCCATTATTTGTAGCTTAGCTTTATTCTATTTCAGAAAAATCTTTCTTTCTTCCATACAATTATATCTCCAGGTTAAAAGATTTATGTAAACCAACTGGTTTGAATGGAACTAATGACAAGCAAATTAAGCTGCCTGATTTCCTGTGTAATCAGATAACCAGACATTTAATATCTGGACTTTATATCATCAACTTATCTTTTTCATCTGAACTGGAGTAAAAAAAATGTTGGATGGAAAAAAACAGAATCCATATAAACCAAAAAACTAAGTCTCAGAAAGTTTTCTGGTAAATTAGGATGATATAACTCCTTTACTCCTAAATCTGTAATAACTGACTGAATTTTACTTTCCATGTACTCCGACGGGGATCAGATGAAGAATAATGAGGCCTGTCACTGCTTTTCTTCAGAGTACTGTTTTAGGGGACCGGATATAGTGTAATTGTCAAGCAGCTGACCAGCTGCAACTCCTAAGTGTTTCCTTAAGTGTTTAAGGAGTTTTTCTACCTTTTGCATCAAGCTTAATATTGCCCACGATACAAAAAGACACATTAGAGAGGATTTAATTAGCAGCTTTTCTAGCAGGATTGCGAGAGAGGTCAAGAGGTGCATTTTTAATGCTCTTCCTCTGGAGATGGGCATTCTGATCAAGTGGACAAGGAAATACACAACTACCACCTCTACAAAGGAGGTCCTGCACATCTGTGGAGGGGCCAGTGCCTTGTTCTTCCTGTATATATTTAGGTACTGAGAAACTGGAGAGTTTATAAGGTTATTGTCTTGCTTTTTTCAAAGTAAAAATGGGCTCCAGTCCCACAGTTTTTGAAGCAGATACAACAAATTGGAGTTTGATTTTCAGAGGCTCAAGCCTTTCCCAAAAGTTAGCTTTGTTTGAAATGGAATATGGTAGGAAATCAAATACGGAGAGAGCTACAGCCACCAATCATGAAAAAGAATTAAGCCAATCCTTTTGTCTTTAATACATAGGGTCCAGGAGTAAATAACTTAACAAATTCCTTTTCAATCTGAATTCAATATTTTCCTTCTGCTTTGGGCTCCCAGTTGCATTATTTCCACTCCTTTTAATGGTCTATTGGTGCAATGAGTCACTCTGAACTGTAATACGTGCTTTAGTGCTACCAGTAAAGTTTGTGCTGTGCCTTTCCTGTAAATTAATCACGTATTTCAAGGTCCAAGCACCTTTCAATAGCAGTAAAATCCATATATTATTCTCATAGAAGCTGATAATAGCAATACAATGTTACTAAAATGTGTCTGGGAACCATGATGCTTCTTATTGTGCTTACAAAACACACAGGTCAGTTGGATGCAGATACAATAGAGATTTACTTCTGCACTCAAACGTACTTCATTTTATCTGTTAATTCTAACCTGCCTGAGCAAGAAACATCTTGTATTGATTAGCTGGTTTTGAAGACAATGAATGCTTTTAAAGTACATGACTCAGGAAATTAAGTGCTGTCTGCAGTCTTGAATGCTATGTCAAGTGTTTTCTTTACAGGCTGAAGTTCGTATATCTCCTTATGTTCGAGTCCTTTCAAATATTTTTTATTTTACTTTCAACTTCTTTTTCCTGCAGTAGCTCCAGTCTCTGAGCTGTGATTTAATGCTGCTTGTACAGCCTTTCACTGTGAAGCTGGGACATGGTTTAACCAAGCAATTTTTCCCTCCTACTCAAATCAACCATGCATTTTAAAAAAGCACAGCTGCAATATACAATGCACTAATGTTATGGGCCCAATGAGGTATAACCTAAAGTCTGACTGTGATTTGCTTTTTCCATAGCCACAGTGTTAAAGAACAACATCTCAGGTAAAAACTGGAAGGGGTCACAATGTGTGCATGCACTTGCCTCATGCTGATCCTCTGTTCTTGGCTCCCAGGGGCTCAGGGAGTCACTGCAGCTGCAGGAATCAGTTCTGGAAATTCAGAGTTGCTCCCAGTTCACTGCAACCACACCGCCAGTGCCTGAGCCACAGGGCTTTATCTCAGGCTGACTGTCACTTCTGCTAGGCCAGTGTCAAGCTTTTCCTTTACAAAATTTTCCCATTCTTTTATTCGTCTGCACTAGCAGACAAATTTGTCACACAGTGTGCTGCCCGAGGAACTTGAGATGACAGTAACTGAGAGAGGTAACAGGCAAAAACTCAGACTGAGTATTGCTAGGGAGCCAAATCATTGCGGGGAGTCCTTTGCTGTTGCAAAATGGCAAAGTGGCAAGGGGTGGAGTTTTGTTGTGTGAGTATATTGTCCCTTTTTGTTGGTGTTGTGACGATGCGGCTTTAATGTTGGTGTGGATTTTTTTTTGTTGATGTAAAGAAGTGCATGATGAACATATATTTTAATGACAATTCAGTTCAATAAGACCTGTGACTAACATACAAAAGGGGATGTTGACTATTGAATTTGATCAGTTTGAAGGGACTTTACATGAGCATGATATTAACTTACTCCTTGGAACATATAGAACTATATACTCTGAGCTTATGTAAAGTAACATGATAAAGGAAATGGGAGGCTGGCATTGAAATCTATGAATTTATAGCCATATCAGGATGTAGAGATGGGAATCAGGGTGATGAATTTCCCATTTAGAAGCCTTGTCCAAACTCTAAACTCTCTCAGCACACAAAAAGGTTGTAAATTGAAACTTTGTATGGTTGCCCTTTACTTTTCTTTGCTGCTGCCTTGGGGTGGTAAGGTTTTAAGGGGAGTACTGTACAGACAGGTCTGCGTTGACAGGAATACTGTGCTGCACATGCTGCTTTGCAAAGGAGTAGCTGCTCAGGGTCTGCACATAGTGATCAAATAGCTGACAGCTGCTCCTGTTTTTCTTTTTTATTCAGGGATCCAGCATGAGAGTTGGACTGTGAATACTGAGCTATTATTGTTGGCTCACAAATGTTGAGCTGCTGGTATTGATTTTCTGAAAAGATGTTTGGAGCAGTAATAAAAATAAAAAATAAAGTCAAGAATGATGAGGCTTTACAAATAGCCAATAAAAGAATCTACAAAAAACTTAGTAAACTCTTGGGCTATTCAACCTTGACAATGTCCTTTTCAATCTGAATCCAATCTTCTCCTCATGTTTTGAGCAGCCAACTGCATTTCTTTCTACCCTCACAATGCTCCACTGGCTCAGTGAATCACTCTGAGCTACAGTTTGCACTTCTAAGCTTTCACACTGTACACAGTCACCCTGGGAAAGCTGAGAAAGAAATGGCTAGTGGAGGACCAAGAGTAAATGGTAAAAGTCCTGTTCATCAGAAGGAATTTCTTCTGAAGTCAATGGGAGTTCACAGCATGGGGTGGCTGTGAAGCTAGACCCCTTCTCAGGCTTCATATGGACCTCCCAAGCATACATGCTGTCCTTTTGTAAACTTTGGGATTTACAATGTTTGATTTACCCAGGAGTACATGAAAAAATGCAGTAATTTTTACTATAAACTTTATTACCTTACTACATTTTTAAAAATACAAACACAAAGCAGTTGATGATCACAGTAGTTTTAACAAAGCAATTTAATTTTTACTGTGAGATGATATTCCACAACAGTACCCAAAACTGACATATAATTATTCAATAACTCTCAAAATAAAAAATTAATTATCCAGAATTAAATGCTTCATATGTAAGCTTTCCATAATGGAAGTCCCTGAAGAAAACTGACCCTCAGTGTCTGAATATTTTTGACACAAGGGACTTAAGCCACTACTTTTGTTTAAAACCAGAGTAATTAGTCTAATTTTATTTCATTACACCAACATAAAATTGGAGTAATGCAGCTATAAATTAGGTCAAATATTTCTAGAACTACTGACTAAGATAAACAATTAAAATGGGCAAGATAACGTTCTTTATGGACAGATGGTAACAGCACTGACTACATGGGATAATGTCTTATCCTACCAGCAACTCCATTTAACTTACTGGGGAGCAAGTTACAGCATAAAACATAGCACAGTTTACCAGTATCTGGCTGTGTGTTTGCATAGTGCCCTCTTATGATGGAGTCCCGGTCTGGATGTTACAAAAATACACATAAGAGGCAGAATAAATTAATGTGCTCTGAAATATAACAAAAACATTGAGATAATTGAAATTAAGATCTCTTTGAGCTCCAATAGCTCACTTTGCTTCAGCCAGTGCTGCCTTTGACTGTGATTTCATTTCCTCCCAGGTGTATACAAATCAGCAGTGTAAATCTATTCAAACAACCTCCGAAGAAAGGACTTTTTCATTGACGTCGATAACTTCATGGTTTTCTTTCTGTGCAATGGTTTCATGGGTTGTTTTTTCAGGATTTGTTGCTTTTGGGGTGTTTGTAGCCCTTTATGAAGGTCAACGTGCTTGTTGCAGAAGTACTTGACATTTGCTTCTGAGAGACGTAGAAGCATGGTCTCTGAGAGATCCATGCACTGTGCGTGGACCCAGTGGCCAGCCCCACTGGAACACAGGATCATTGCCGGCTTGTTGAGTTCTGTCGAATAGAAAGGGACCCAGGTGTTAACGTCAATATTGCAACTGGCACAGCACGTGATCCAGTAGCCTGTTTCTGATTCGTCTTCTTCATCATCTTCATTGTAAGTGTCAGCATCATCAATGTCAAAGCTATTGGCTTCAGAACTAAAACAAAACTCCTCTGAATCTTCAAATGGAGTGGAGTCGCCAGGGTCTTCACTTGATGTCTGACTGCAAATTTGTGTTACCAATTCTTCTTCCTTGTCCTCTTCTGCTCCTTTGCATCTCAAAATGTAGAAATAGTTTGCATCTGGGATTAATTGTTTGTTGGCCCCTGGAATGCCCAGCAATACAGACCCTTTACCCATATCACAGCCAAACCACATTCTGCAGTGTTTAATATCTGGTGTCCACTCTGGGCTCACACTTTCAACAATCCCTATCTTACCATCTTCTAGAACTATGGTGTTACACACCAACCGTTTCTGGTTGTCAGAGTGGTAGCCACCGACAAGGACAAATTCAGTATCACTGATCTGGGTCACTATAGCACTTGACACTGATATCCCCCCTGGCAGGATGGTGCAGGTCACAGCTGGGCTGCCCAGGGGCAGATCGATTTTGAGCTTGTACAAGTTGGGGGACCTGGCATTATTTTGGAGTGAATGGCCTCCCAAGATGTAGATTGTATCATCTCTGGCAATTGAAACGTGGAAAGAAAGCCCATCTTGAAGCTCTGGAAGTATGTATGATGTACACCATCCAAACTCAAAATCAATGAGAAACACAGATGGCAAACAGTCAACTACGCTGTTCCATTTTTCAGTGGTTCTTTGGGCAAGAGGAGTATATGATCTCCCTCCAAATAGAACACTCATGCTTTTTCCCCTGCTGTGAACTACATTAATTGTATGCCCGTATCTGGCTTCAGGGACATCCCCACCCAGGTCCTTCTCAATGCATTGGAACGTAATTTTCTTGCTAGTTTTGCTCACCAGACTCATAAAGTAAACCTTATCAGAAAGGTCATTGTTAGGTGTTTTACCACCATGGATGATATACTGGAACTCATCAGACTCATCGCTTCTGAGTGTGCAAAGAGCGGGGTAACGGAGAGGGGGAAGGTAACATGAGTCTTTAGAGAAGAAGGCAGGTTTCATTTTGAGCTCATTCTGCTTTATATCGAGGAGGAAAACACCAGTGGGGCAGGATCTCTTTGGCCATCCTTTCTGACCAAAAAAGAAAACATGCCCATCAAAATTCATGAGAGAGAAGCCTGGCTGAAGCAAGGACGAGTTACTGATGCTGGATACCATCTGCAGCGACATTTTGCCTGTTGACTGGGCCATATTGTGGCTGAAGAAAATAAAGAAAACAAAACAAACAGATCAAACATGCATTAGACACCACCCAAATTATTTAACGGTACTTGAATAAATCGTATGGAAGTTGCTCTTCAGTTCACACTGAGACCCCAAAAGACACGCTTTTCTGTGACTCAAGAGATGAATCAAGCACGAGATGTGCATCAGTTCCGCGGTGTTTTGCGAATTCTGTGCACGCAACGGGCCGTCGGCACCTGGAGCCCGCACACGCTGGAGCGGCTTCCCGGGGCGGGCGCGGCCGCTCCCATGGGAACGCGGCCCCGCGGGCTGCTGGGGCCGGTAGTTCCTGCTGGGCTCCCCGGCCCGGCCCGGCCCGGCCCGGCCGCCGCTTGCTCGTCCCGGCCGTGGCGAATCGGCACCGGCGGGCTCCGAGAGCTGTC